>JAOSBN010044267.1:0-15099 GCA_027563595.1 Erythroxylum suave
CACTATAATTCAATTAACCTATGTCATAAAATCTTACTCACATTAACATGCTAATTAATTTCAACATACATTGATCTAGCAAGACCCCAAATTAATCTAATCATGCTTAATCAAATATTAAAAAAAATTTCAGGGGGCCAACAATTATACCCTTATCTAAAGGTAAAAAATCCGTAGGATATAAGTGGATTTACAAAATCAAATATAACATTGATGGTACCATAGAAAGGTATAAGGCTTAACTTGTGCAAGAATGATCTCAGAAATATTCATCACTATCCAAAAAATGAATCACCAACCTGTATCAAAGATAGCCAAAATCTAAGATAACAAATTGAGCATCATACAATCATTTTATAGTTAATTATATAGATTACCAAATTAACATCAAATTGTAATCTTCTATTTTTAGAAAAGAGTGAACTATAATTTCTAGGCTTGGGCTATAAGTACCAATGTATCAATAATGTATCAAAAATCGGTCTTTCTCATTCTCATTAGGAATAAAACTATACAGGAGCTTTAAGTCTAGGGCCAACTTTTGTTGTAATGAACCAAGCCAAGACTTTTTGCCTTTTCATTGAATCATTTTATAGTTTTGAGCACTGTAGAACTAGTTGTTTCAGAATCTGAATCACGATGTGAGGAAACAAATGGCGAAACAGTTACATATTGTACTAATGCATCCACTATTAAACCCCTCCGTTCGAGGATAGCTATGATCTTATACCCAGTAAGGCTTGATAGGGCTTGAAATAGTGATTTGAATAGAAATGATTTAGTTCTTTAATAGTGATTTAAAATGTATATTTTGATTTAAACAATGAATTTTAATAGTTTTGTGGTAATATAAGCATTGTTTAGTAATCCTCGTTGAGGAAGATGTTTTCTTTTTCTTGTTTTTTATTAGCTTCTAATCATTTTTTCCTTTTCATTCCAATACTTTACTTAATAATCTTTCTTTTCAACTAAAGCATTTCAGAAAATTTTACGAAAGTTATGTACCAATGAATTACAAAAGTTATCTGAAGTAGATGAAAAAGTTAAATCACTGTAATGATGCCTATAAGTTTTCGCCTTGCAAAAGTTAGATGGCATGTTTCAACAGTTTGGAACTAAATGTTAATTCTTTTTATGCATGAATGTCATATGCTACTAGATTAAGGAATGGGGCTATCATGTCACTCTTCAAATGAAAGCAATTCAATGTAAGGACTTGTGAGATTTTTGTAGGATGAGTTCAACTAATCTAAAAACCAATTAGCACATAATAGAACTCAACTGCGTCTTTTGTTGGGGTTTGACGTAAGATTGAACATAAAATTGGAAGAAACACTTTTGATAGACCTTTTAGCATCCTGGAGACTTTTTCGGGCTCAAAAGAATTATAACTTGAATATTTTATTTAAAAATGTTGATGAAAAACATTATTAATATGCATTATGGCAAATCTGAAATTTTTTCTTAGTACCTTGTATATACAATGTTCAATATTTTAAATTAATAATATTTTTATACGATTTATTTGTATAATAAATCAACAACAAAATATATCAATATATTATATACAAATGTATTGTTCAATAATACGGATTAATAATGTAACAAATATCATATCACAACACTATATAGAAAGATAACCCAAGTCTTTCATAGAAGGCGGTCACACCTTAACACCCAAGTAGGTGGCTTCGTCAAGTCTAATCATTTCAAACCACCCAACCAAAAGGCTATAAAACCATTAAAGACCTTACAATCTAACCTCTACCAAGTGGTATTCATCAAGTCCATTCAAAATAGAACCACCATATTGGTTATGAATCCATAACAAATATATACATAATGATAATCCGTCAAGTTCATTCAAAATAGAACCACCCAACACTGGGCTATAGAACCATCACGTTTCTAACAACAAAAAATTATTCATCAAACCTTATACATTGATCCATAGGTTTAAGCCCCATTCCTTTAGATGATTCAAGAATAACTCTCCTTGTTAACCCTTTTTTAAGAGGATATGCGATATTCTTTTTGGATCTAAACGACTCCAAAGAAATTGCTCCATTCTTCAATATTTATTTAACGACACTATGTCTAATGCGAATATGTCTCCTTTTGCCATTATAAACATAATTTTTAGCTACCCTGATTGTCGCTCATGAGTCACATTGTATGGAAATAGGTACTGAGTATCTTCCCCCACAATGGCACATTTGTCAACAGGTTCCTCAACCATTCAGCTTCTTGACCTGCCAGCTCAAGAGCAATGAATTTAGATTCTATGGTGGAGCGTGTTATATATATTTGTTTTAATGATTTCCATGATATAACACCTCCATCCAAAATAAAGACATAGCCACTTGTAGAACTAACTTCATTATTATCAGTTACCTAATTAGCATCACAAAAACCTTCTAATATTGTTGGAAATTTGCAAAAATGTAAACACCAATTCACAGTACCTTTCAAATATTTAAGTAATCTATAAAGTGCATTCCAATGGTTATTACTTGGATTATGAGTATAACGACTCAATTTACTAACTACACAGGCTATGTCATGCCTACTATAATTTATGAGGAACATAACACTTCCTATGATTTTAGTATACTCAGCTTGTGAAATACTAGGACATTATTCTTCTTAAGAAATATGCTTGGATCATATGGTGTTCTCACAGGCACAATATCAAAACAATTGAATTTCTTTAACATTTTCTCAATATAATGAGATTTAACGTAAGGGAAAGCCATTTTCAGTTTTTCTTATTTTGATACCAAGAATCACATCAGCTTCTCCTAAATCTGTCATATCAAATTTAGAAGCTAGAAAAAATCTTAGTTTCATTAACTACATTCATATAATACCAAAGATTAGCATATCATCAACATAAAGGCATATAAGTAGACAAATTTGATTCAAATAATTTTGAATAAACACAAGAATTAAACCCATTCACAATATAACCATTGCCTGTTAAAGTTTTATCATACTTTTTCTACCATTGTTTAGGAGCTTGTTTTAGACCATAAAGAGACATTTTGGGCTTACATATCTTGTTCTCCTGTCTAGAAGATACAAAACCCTCAAGTTGTTCCATATATATTTCTTCTTCTAAATTCCATTCAGGAATGTTGCTTTTTATGTCCATCTGGTGTACTACAAGATCATAGATACTACCAAGCGCAACTAGAGTTCTAACAGTAGTAATTTTAGTCACCGGAGAGTAATTATCCAAATAGTCAATGTCTTTCTTTTAGGTGTAACCTATAACCACTAATCTGGACTTAAATTTTTCTATAGATCCATAAGGTCTCATTTTCCTTTTAAAAATCCATTTACATTTAATAGGTTTACATCCTTTGGGTAAATCAACTAACTCCCAAGTATGATTTGTAATTAAAGAGTCAAGTTCACTTTTAATGACTTCTTTCCAAAAACTAGCATTTATGGATGTGACAATTTCTTCATATGTTTTTAGATCTTCCTCTATTATAAAGACTGAAAAATGTGTTCATTAAATCTATTATAATCATAAATTTCAATTAAAAAAGAAGAAATAAAATCTTGTCCAAGAATACTTTCTATCCTTTGCCTCTTACTCCTTCTAGGTTCATTTTCATGCTCATTAAGAGTATAAGGTAAAGAAAGGGGTATAATAGCTTTATTAGTAAGACCAGCAAAAATGATATCATCTTTTCTCTTTAAAGGAAAGATATGTTCAAAAAATCTGCATATCTAGATTCACAAATAGAATTGTCACCCAATAAATCTTTATGCTGCATTAGTTTGAGCATAGCCAACAAAAACATAATCAAATGTCTTAGTTCCAATATTAGTTTTTCTAAATTCTGGGAAACTAACTTTAGCTAAACTCCCCCGCACTTTTAAATATTTAAGATTATGAGCAAAACCTTCCCATAATTCATAAGGAGTTTTATCTAACTTTTTGTGAGGAATCTCATCAAGTATATAGCATGCAGATAAAATAACCTCTCCCCATATATTATCAATCAACCTAGAATTTGGCAACATGGCATTCATCATTTCTTTTAATGTCCTATTTTTCCTTTCAACTATGTCACTGTTTTGTGGAGTATAAGGGGCACTAATTTCATGTATCATGCCATTTGATTCACATAATTATTTAAGGAATTTGGTAGGATATTCTCCACCCCTATCAGTTTCCAGCCTTTTTATTTTCTTATCTATCTGATTTTCCACTTCTTTTTATATTTTAAGAACATATCTACGACCTTATCTTTTGGTTTCAACAAGTACACCTTAGTATACCTATAAAAGTCATCAACAAAGGTAATATAATACTTTTTACCAACCTTACTAATTGTGTTCTTAAAGTCAGGTAGATCTGAATGCATTATTCTAGCAACTCAGCACTTCTTGCTATAATAGGTTTAAAATGTTCTTTTTAGTATATTTTTCTTCTACAAAAATAGAACATCTAGAACAATTTTCATCATCTTAAAATTAATGAGATGCATGTTTTTTAGTCTTTTAATTGAAGCAATATTGACATATCCTAGCCTTCCGTGCCATAAATTAATAGATTCAGCAATATAAGCAAAAGTAGCAGAAGAACTTTTATTAAGAGCAACAAAAGCATTGTTCAAATCAAATAACCCTTTAGCTAAGTACCCCTTCCCTAAAAAATTTTTATTTTTGGTGATTATTACCTTTTCAGCCTCGATAACAATTTTCAATCCAACCTTATTCAACAAACTACCATAAACTAAATTTCTACGCAATGAATGCATATACAAAACATCATTGAAAGCTAAAGTTTTCTCAGAAGTGAGTTTAAGGAAAATCTTCCCTTTTCTAAGCACTCCAGTAGTTATGGTGTTTCCTATGTAGACATGTTCACCATCTGCAGCATCTTTAAGATTGTGGAATAACTCCTTATTAGCACATAAGTGTTTTGAAGCTCTAGTGTCAAGCACATTTGTCTACAGCTTCTCACACATTTTCATTCCTTCATATAGTGCATTAGTCACCAAATTCTTGTACTCGTGAACTTGGTCCATCACAGGTTTGTCATCAACCATTTTCATACCGCATGTTTTTTCTTTCTAGCATCATCGCCTACATAATGTTTTTCTAAAGTGTCCCAAATCAGCTTAGCATATTTGTGGTTTACAAACAAATCAAACAATGAGTTTGACATGTGATTCAGCAAGTGAGCTCCCATAGTTTTGTTGTCTTTATCAAACTTCTTTCTAAATCCGTCATCTGACTTTTTGACTTTTTCAGTAATAGGTGTGGAGAGAATAGTAGGAGGCTAAACAGAGGGGGTAGTAAAAGAAATAGCAGATGGTTGAGAGGTTTCAGGTTCATCAAATGGAACATCCATGAACAATACATAATCAACTTCAAGTTGTTCGAAAATAATTAGAAGTTTTTGTGACCATCGTCTATACTTGATTCCATCAAAGGGTTAAAAATTGGAGATATATGGAAGAAAGAGGAATTTATACATGACAACTTGACCAACTCGAAGAAGAAGACCGCCTTCGATGGTTTAGCCCCAATTAGGAAGTATTTGAAGACTCTTTCGGATGGGGAGGGTTTATTTACCTTATTTATAAAACAATACTGTCGATTAACCTATCTATAGCTTATAACAACATTATCGTTTTCTTGTTTTTGTTTGATATTTGTAGCTTTACGTGTCGTTTGATTATGGTGGTTGTAGGAAAGGTGTTTTTCTCTCCAAAGTATGTATTTAAACTCTTATCAATTTCAAATTTTTTTAATTTTTTTAAAAAAATCATTGTTTGGTGAAATTTGAAAGTTTTTATAATTTCATTCCATATTATTTATGAAAAACACATTATTTCAAAATTTTATATATAGTGATTAATATATTATAAAAAATAACAAAAAGTAATTAAATAAAGTTAAATTTACATACAAGTCTATGAATTTGCATATTTTAGTATCATTGATGTTGAAATCTACAAAACTTTGTGCCAATTTTTTAGGCTTGACCTCATACAATCAAGCTTTAAATAACCTAGACCTGGATCAAGCAGTTCAGAGATGATGAGGACTCTAGGTTGGATTTGAGAGTGATGAAAATTATTTTATTTAGACTTAGATTGTCATCTCAACGAACTCACCTAGTTATAGTGCGATCCTCTTATCATCTTATCTTATCTTTTTGTTAGGTTTTGGGCAGGATGAATAAGAAATTAGAGAAAGATTAACTAGATGATGAGTAATGTGTTTCTTGTTAAAGCTTTTTTGCCTATTTTGTTGGAAAAATATGGAACGAATTGCTATAGATGTTATCTAATCTCTTGGAGGAAAAACGTTGATTAATTAATTCACCTGACATACTTTTTTCAAACTTGCTTTTCAGAGTTGATTATGCATGTTATGCTTTATGCTATGTAAATGTCCATTTTGTTATTAATAAATAATTATTTTATGTCGTGATTGTAAAAAAGAGTACCAATAACTAAAATAATCCTTATAACTTAACAATGGTAATTCACTGATGATTGATGAATAATTTATTGAGGTTCTACTTGTTCAGCCTCTACACGTTCAACTTCTTGTTGAGCCTCCTGTATAAACACTACAACAAAGTAGCCTTTTGTCTACATTTTCTTTTGTGGCTAACATGAAGGGTTCTACCTTTTACATAAGATATCAGAGTTGTTTTCTAACAAATACTTTGCTCTAAGCCCGTTTTCTTTCTGGCCCTTTTTTCATTTACGAAGATTTCTTTATCATTTATGTGTCATTAATTCATATTGTTGTAGGGGCTTACCATTATTGCTCTCAATAATGCTAACTTTGGGAAGTATTGAGAAAAAAAGGGAATGTGCAAGAATGATTTCAGAAATATTCATCACTATCCAAAAAATGAATCTCCAACCTATACCAAAGATAGCCAAAATCTAAAATACCAAATTAAGTATCATACAACCATTCTATAACTAGCAGTTTAGGTTAGCAAAATAACAACAAATTGTAATCTTCTATTTTTAGAAAAGAGCCAATGGTAATTTCTAGGCTTAAGCTATAAGTACCAATGTATCAACAATCTTGTAAAATAAATCTTTGCAATATCAAAAGTGAAAAATCATTATTTCTCAATCTCAACATGGTATCAGAGTAGGTCTAAAGGACATGAGACAACAAAACCATCAATAACCCAAGAAATGGTGAGAAGATGACAGAGTAGAACTCAGGTGATCAACAATCACACAACGATGCTAACCCATCCTTAGACCAAAACTATGTCTTATAGGCCAAATTCGTCACATTGTCATTAAGCAACAAAGTTAAATTAAGATTCGTTAATGGCAACAAAACAAAAGCCACTGATATAAAGGATTCGAAACTTGAAGAATGGGAAGAAAATGATCATCTAGTCATGTCCTGGCTACTTAATTCAATGGAAAATCAAATAATTGAAATGCTTTTGTCTTTTTAAAACTTCCTAACAAATATGGCAATCTACTCAAGAAATGTTTGGTTAAAAAAGGAATTTTGGTCATATTTACCATGTCAAATAAGAAATCTCCAAAATGAAACAAGGCTACAGGAACAACACAAAATACTTCGGGCAACTTAAAGCAAAATGGGATGAATTGGAAATCTACTTACCTCCAACCATAGACCCAAAAACAATCAAAGAAAGAAACGAACAAGAAAGAGTGTACCAGTACTTGGCAGGGCTAGTCTAAAGTTACAAGGTAGTGCAGTCCTAAGTCTACTCTCCACAGAACTACCCTCTCTGTCTAGCATCATGACCAAAGAGAAAAAATAAGAAGGAAGTTAATGATCGAGCCTCATGAGACTAAAGAGAACCATGCCATGGTAGCTAACAGAGGATGGGGAAGAAATTCCAACCCTAAAGCAGAGGTGTGGAAAGCGCCAAGCACTATGCAGTGCGATAGTGGTAAGAAGGAAGGCCACGAGAAGGAGCACTGCTTGTTCCTCCGCCCACAACTCTGGAAAAAGCAGAAGGGCTTCAATGGTGGAGGAAAAGGGGGAAAGTTTAGGAAAATTTAATCAAAGATAGAAAGAGGGGGTTATGTGCTTCGTCTAACCCAAATGCTAGTAAACAGGAGAGAAATGAGCAACCAAACTATAATCAAATAGGCCAATTAATAGCCCAACCTAACAATTTGCTTGGACAAACAGGTAATTACACTGGTATTACTTCTAACTTTGTTTCAAATTTTTAAAATAAATATGCTTGGATACTTGATTCTAGTGCTGTCAACCGTATCATAGGAAATTGTGAAATTTTAAACAATTATAAACAACCTAAAAATCTGCAACCAGTTGCAATTGCAAATGATTTAAAAGTACTTGTCTAGAATATCAGAACTATTGGTCTGTTTCCAAACATCTTATCAAATGTTTTATATTTGCTAACATTCACAGCCAACTTAATCTTTGTTAATAAAATTATGAATGAATTAAATTGCAATTTAAATTTCTCACCAAAAGGCGTGACCTTTTAGGACAGAACAATAGGGAAGAGGATTGGTGAAGGTAGATTAGAAAATGAGCTATATTTTTTAGAATTTTCAAATAAATCCTTTTTGCTAATAATGAGGTTGTAGAAATCAACCTATTGTGGCATTGGAGGATCAGACATCCTTCAAATAAAATTTTGAATAAACTGATCTATTTACAAAATTTAAATTCTAATCATTGTGATATTTCTTATTTTTCTAAACAAACTCGACTGCCTATCTCATTTTCTGATAGGAAGACCACCAAAATATTTGAATTTGTCCATTCTGACGTTTAGGGAGCTGCACCTACAGACTCATTTAATGGTTTTAAATATTTGTTACTTTTAGTGATGGCTACTCTAATACTACATAGATATACTTACTTAAATCTAAAATTGAGGTTATTCCTATGTTTCAAGAATTTTAAAACTTAGTTAAAAATCAATGTAGTACTAGAATTAAAAATTTTAAATCTGACAATGGCGCTGAATATATCAACCAAAATTTCTCATATTTTTTAAAGAAAAAGGTATATTACATCAAATTACATGCATTAATACCCCCCAAAAAAATTGAGTTTCAGAAAGGAAAAATCGTTATATTTTAGAAGTCACTAGGTCCTTAATTTTTCAATTAAATGTTCCAGTTTTTTTGTCAACGCAATACTTGCTATCGTATATCTTATTAATAGATTATCTAGTGTTGTTTTAAAAAATAAAAGTCCCTTAGAAGTCACGGATAAAAGAAAATGAATCTTGATCATCTTCATGTTTTCAGATGCACCCATTTTGTATATATCAAAAGACACGACAAACTTGATAGAAATTCAGTTATGATCATTTTTCTAGGGTACTCAACCCAAAATAAGGGGCATAAGTGTTATTTCCCAACAAATTGGAAATTTTATATTTCAAGAGATGTAACATTCTTTGAAAATGAACCTTACTATCAACCAAATACCACAAATAAACAAAACTCAAGATATCCAAACCAAAGGGATCAAGATAAAGTTTCTCTTCAAAACTAACTCTCTTTGAAGGTATAGCTATTGAACAAGTCAAAGGAGCTCCTAACACCCTTGAGATGAGTAAATCACACTCAAGGGGAGAAGATGGGCTTGAAGAAGCACTCGAAGAAGAATAAAACTTAAGAAGGTCAACAAGGACTAGTCAACCACCTAGTAGTCTGAAAGACTTTATAACTTATCAGGTTACTTATCCAATTCAAAACTAAGTGCATATGGTAATGTCTCCTCTCACTTTTAGGGTTTTCTTAGTTCCATTTCTGAAAAAAAAAGGGCCTATCTCATTTCAAGAAGCCAAAGATAACCCTGTATGGTATCAAGCAATGAAAGAAGAGCTTAAAGCCCTTGAAAAAAATAATACTTGGACCATTGTACCCTTATCTAAAGGTAAAAAATATGTAGGATATAAGTAGATTTACAAAATCAAATATAATAGTGATGGTACCATAGAAAGGTATAAGGCTCTAGCTTGTGCAAGAATGATCTCATAAATATTCATCATTGTCCAAAAAAATGAATCACCAATATGTACCAAAGATAGCCAAAATCTAAGATACCAAATTGAGCACCATACAACCATTCTATAACTAGCTATATAGGTTGCCAAATTAACATCAAATTGTAATCTTCTATTTTTAGAAAAGAGTGAACTATAATTTCTACGCTCGGGCTATAAGTACCAATGCATCAACATTCTTTGAAAATAACTCTTTGCAATATCAAAAATAAAAAATCGTTCTTTCTTATTCTCAACAGGAAGAAAACTTTACGGAAGCTTTGAGTCTAAGGCCTACTTTTTATTGTGATGAACAGCTATGACTTTTTGTCTTTTCATTGAATCATTTTACAGTTACTAGCATTAAAGAACTAGTTGTTTTGGAATCTGAATCACGATGTGAGGAAACAAGTGGTGAAACAGTTATGTATTGTACTAATGCATCCACCATTAAACCGCTACGTTCTAGGATAACTGTGATCTTATACCCAGTAATGCTTGATAGGGCTTGAAATAGTAATTTGAATAGATATGTTCTTTTTCTTGTTTTTTATTAGTTTCTAATCATTTTGTCCCTGTCATTCCAATAATTTACTCATTAATCTTTCTTTTTCAGCTAAAGCATTTCAAAAAATTTTACGAAAGTTATATACCAATGAATTACAAAAGTTATCTGAAGCTAATGAAAAAGTTAAATCATTGTGATGATACCTATAAGCAACGGTATGAATTTCATACCATATCGGCTGGTATTGGGTGATACATACCATATTGACCGAAAAACGGTACAGAATATTAGTTTTCAGTACCGAGTCTAAATACCGGTTAGTAACAAAATTTTAAATATCGACCATATACTGTCCAATACCAGAAATTTTAAAAAATATAGAAACTAAGTAGCAAAATTTTCAAATTTTTTAAAAAAATTTTACCCTCCCTCCCGCTACCCTTCCCCCCTCTCCCCTTTTCTTTTTTCAAATATTTTTTAATTTGTTATTTAGTTAAACTTTTATTTTAATTTTTAAATTTTTATTTTTAAAATAAAATAAATATTTTATTACTAATAATAATTATAAATTAAATAAAAATAAAAATTTTCATTTAATTTTATTTTAATATTTCATATCATATTTATTAATAATATTTGCTTTTTGAAAATAAATAATTTATTATTTATTATTTATAAAATAAATTTTATTTTAAATATTTTTAATTATTAAATAAAATTTTATTTGAATTATATATTTTTAAATTTAATTATATTTGTTAATAATTTTTAAATTAATTTCATAAATTAAATTAAATTAAGATATTTATAATTTTAATAATAATTAATTTTAATTAATAAAATATATAATAGAGTTAAGGATATTCATTATTCTTTTTATCGAATCTTTTGATGTAATTATTATTTATTTTATAATGAAAATTGAAATTGTAATATTTTAAATACTTTATATTATCTTAAATTTATATTTGTATGATAATGATGGTCTTTTTAAATATAAATTATGGTTATTGTTTATCTGTAAAATATATGAAAATTATTGTTATTTCATATTAATTTTTATTATTATTTATTATTTTAATTTTTAGAGACATGGTTAAAAATATACAGTATAACTGTACAATATGACAATGAACTATTTTGCAATTTTTTCAAAAATTCAGGAACTATTTCATAAATTTAAAATATTACCTGAAACGGTAACTAGTATTGACGGTACTGGTACAGTACCGTACCAGAATCTATTCTAAAACTGAGTTCGAAACGGTATTTGCAACTTTGCCTATAAGTCTTCTCCTTGCAAAAGTTAGATGGCACTTTTCAACAATATGAAACTAAATGTTGATTCTTTTTATGCATGAATGTCACATGCTACTAGATTAGGGAATGGGGCTATCATGTCACTCTTGCAACTAAAAGCAATTCAGAGCAAGGACTTGTGGGATTATTGTAGGACGAGTTCGACTAATTTAAAAACTAGATAGCACAAAATAGCAATCAACTGCACCTTTTGTTGGGGTTAGACTTAATATTGAAAATAAAATTGGAAGAAACACTTCTGAAAGACCTTTTAGCATCTTCGAGACTTTTTCGGGCTCAAAAGAATTATATATTGAATATTTTATTTAAAACTGTTGATGAAAAACGTTATTAATATGCATTATGGCATATCTGAAATTTTTTTCTTAGTGCAACCTTGTATATACAACTTTTGATATTTTAAATTAATAATATTTTTATCCTATTATATACAAAATATATTGTTCAATAAAATAATTTAGTGTCTCCAGGCAACTTGATGTAAAGAAAAATAATACAACATATTTATCAATGTTTTAAAATCGATATATAATAAATGAGAAGTAAAATTTATAAAAGTAATTAAAATAAAATATTTTATTGAAATAAAAAATTCACCGATATCTATTAGTATATAATGAACTAATAATAAATAAATATAAGTCTAGTATAAAACTTAAAATAACAATAAAACTTAAAATTATATTTTGAAGCATCTAAAATTACAAATTTATTGTAATTTTAATCTAAAAATTTCATAGTCATACAAATCTTATTTGTTTTTTTGACTTGAGAAACACCATTCTTAGTTATATAAGAAAACTCTTTTTCTAAAGTCTTAATTAATTAATTTCAATTTAATTGAAGCATAATTAATTTTAATTTTAGAAACATCTTTATAAAATCTAAATGTATGCATAAATCTAATTATTAATCTTATTTCTAAACAACTTTTATTATTAATTATTCTTAGTTTAACTCAATTTAAACTTATGACAAAATAAGTCAATTCTAATCACAGAATGTCCTATCCTAATTGTTGAATAACTATTGTTCTAGCTATCGGATTGTCGTTTGTTCAAACACACATCTTCTTCTTTGTAAAGACTCTAATTTCACAAATATGTAACCCTAACTGCCAAACCAACAATGTCCTCTTCACCATTCGTAGTCGACGTTCTTGCTTCTGCTACTGTTGATGGAGGTTCTGCTGTCAACTAGTGCAAGGCACAATTGCTCCATATCTCTTCTATGCTTCCACATGCGCATGGTACTTACCACTATGAATCCGATGTGACTGATATTGGTAGGAGCAGAATCGATAGTGATGGACGAAGATTGCCTTTTGAGATGAAAAGACACGACCCCTTGGTTAGCAGAAGTTCTAAACAGTAACGCATAATTGTTTATATATGTAGCCAATTAAATCATAACCAAATAGAAGATTGGAGAATTGAGGCCTCCATGAAGTATAATTGCCACCACGAGATAGATTGAATGGAATTTGAGTGGCTATGCTGATGGAGATTAGTGGAATGTTATGACAATGATTGTTATTGGTGGAGGAGATCACGATTGAAGTGTCAGGTACGGAGGATTTTGATGCCATGAGGAATAGAAAGAGAAGAAAGAGGGAAAAAAAGTGTTTAAGAGCTAAAGCTCTCACGGCAAGAGGTGCTTTGATACCATAACAAGAATATAAGATTAAAGAAGTAATAACAAATTTTTATTGAATTGATGATTGATTTACAAAATGAACAGGATATATATAGAAGTTTACAAACTTAAATATTTAGGGTTATGACGTGGAAGCATTTGACCCTGGTCCCCATTGTATTGGTGGTGGCATAATTCCTCTAGATATGGCTAAGTTAGATGATGAAAACACAGTATTGCTCTCAATATGCACTAACTATGCTATTTCGAAAGAAACCAGATAAAAGGTCAGATGATGATGAATTCTTTATTTTTAATTTATAAAGTTTGTTGCTTGTAAGTTTATCTTAATTTGATTTGGTTCTGCAAGAGACAAATTTGATTGAAACTTGACTGCATTATCAAAATAAATTTTAGCGGTGGTGGTCATGCTAGACAATATTATGTAACATTTGATGCTATAGATTCTTGTGGATTTGTAAAAACTTATCAAACCATTGTTTATTATGATATCATGTGCTAAAAGCGTAATTTGTTTTGATACTGCGGTCAAATTTTAAATTTGTCTCTTGAATTAAATTCAAATAAATTTAATAAATTAAAAAATAAACCACATCATTTTGTAAATTAAATAATAATTTATCCTCATCTAACCTTTTCTCTACGGTAACATTTAGGCCTCTAGAAAGTCAGGTTGGTAGGGTTTTTTTATTCAGTTTTAAATTATTATTCAATGGCACAATTCTGACTTAAGAAGTCACAACCGTGATTTCTTTTAACTTTATTAAATTATTACTTCCTTCCATATTTTTGAGTTAACTCAGCTAAAGTTTATTTAAAAAATGAATAATTATCAAAATTTTTATTATCTCTCTATTTTGCTATTTCAAATTGCTTTTATTAGAGGAAAAATTTTTAATGCTCCAAAAAACTAATATTAGTCTAAATTCAAATACAATTATTATCTTTTATTTTATATTCAAAATTAAAAAAATTAAAATTAATATCTAATTATTATGTAATTTGAGATTTATTATAAGTGTTATTAAAAAAATACTTAACTTAGAAAAACATGTTATAGACCGACCTAAAAATTCACTTTTTTAAAATTTGTACATAATTTTTTATTATTTATAATTTATGATTTATCATATGTATATTTGCAAAGAATTATAAATATTTCTTGATATTAGTATATAACTTTTATTTATTTATTTTGTATAATTAATGATTTATTATCATTATATTGTAGAGAATTAGTAATGTAGTTTCTTTAAATTGTTATTTAGCGCCACAGTTGTGACTTAACCGTGACTTCTTTTACTTTTTACATTATTATTCAGCACAATCGTGATTTCTTTTAATTTTATTAAACTATTATTGCCTTGTAGCACCCATATAAACCCCCTGGGAGGATATATGAATGCCACACAAAACAGTATACCAAACCAGCGCATACGAAAACTTTCAGTAAACAATCTCGACAAACATGCATTGAATTACATAGTACTGAACATAAACTCGCTGAAAAATCTAAACCAAACTGAAGTATCATTGTTACAAACTTACAAACAAATCCACATATACATATCAGATACAAGCCAAAAAGTCA
>JAOSBN010044288.1:0-15097 GCA_027563595.1 Erythroxylum suave
TAGCAAAAAGAAGGAGAAGACAATGTATCTTGAAGAAACAAAGTGAAGGAGTTGGATAAAAATCAATGTAGTGAGGTAAGGGTGAACTTCGTAGATGGAGAAGGTGAGAGTGTCTTTGTTAGGGATGAAAGACACGAAAACTTCTTTCAAATGGCAATAATATAAGTTTTACAAAAACACTAGGTGCGTGTCATGACACTTGTCATGACACCTTCCACTTAAATGATTATGCTAATTGTTTAGTCCATTTGTCTTCAGTTCTCATGCAATTGTCTCCTAATTTTCAATGACATAAGTCATTAAATCCCAAAGTCATTTATAAAAAAAATTCCACTACCATTTGACTCTTAATTCTACTTCTTTTCATCAATTGTTCTGCCACTTGGCATTTTTTATAATCCAAAAATTACCCCAAAATTTCGGAAAATAATTTCTAAAATTCTCCAAAAATCAGAAAACCAAAATGACCCTCTCCAACACAATTTTTCATACACACAAATCACATTTTTCATATCAATTACATTTATTAACAAATATATCGGGAAATGTCATGAATGCATGTACAGTCATTTACATGTGCAAAATTCACTATTCACTTGTATGTGTATGCATGAACCTATCAAGACAATTCTAAGCACTCATAAACTATTCTAAATTACTATTCTACCCTTCCCATCGGTGATGGGATGTTACATTTACCCGTTGTTTTGTAGTGTTTATATGATCTATAGGGCAGGTGTTTTGGGGTTCAATTTTTTTTTGCACACAATGAAAAGTTCAAGTGTGGGGTACACAATTGTTTAAACCAAAGAGGGAAGTCCATGGCAGTTTCAGCAGCAAGCCCCCTCCATTTCCTCCGTCCCCATGATCCTGGTAACTTCTGTCCTTACTCCAAGCCTTTAATTTATATTGTCTTGTCTTTTTTTACATTGCGGACAATGTAAGTTATAAGTGTGGGGTGGGGAGATTGCTTTCTTTTGATATTTGATAGCTTTCTTTTGATATAAAAAAAAATTGTTGGTGTTTCTATGATTTTGCGTCAATTGCATTTTGTCTTTTCTACATGTATTTTTTGCGTTGCTGTGCATAGGACTACTTGATACGACATTGTCATGTGGTAACCAGTTGCACTTGTTAGTTTATTTATTTTCATTTTTGAATGTTCATGCACCAATTAACATGCATAAGAGAGTAAATCCCACCTTAAATAATCTTGTCTTGATGTGATTTGATAAGTTCAAATCTTTAAGTGTTTTTAGCTTAATTGATCTATTGTAACTCCCATCCTAGCATAACTTGATCTGACTAATACACTTAGAGTCAAATAGGCCGTCGGCAAAATACACCTTATAGGAGTAATAACATACACCACACAAAATTAACTGTGAGATTTTTTAGCCGCCTAAAAGGGAGTACATCATTACATATACTCCATATTTCTTTTGTGTGTGCGTGTATAGTGTGTTCCCTGCCAGAATTTGACATTTGAGTTCCTATCAAAGCCACATTTAGTACATCGAAATGAAATTAAGGCATTGTTTGTGTAACCCTTTGCTATCCAATTTCTTTGAGTATCTCACCAAGTGAATTATCCCTTGTAGTCCCCGTTTGAGCCTAAGAACTTTCTTTGTTCTTAAGTTAAAAACCCAATAAACCCTATTCTTTTTTTTCTTCTTTAGCCCCAGAATTTGACACCCAACTAAGAGGAATTGTCAAGTAACATGTATTTATTTTGTTAAATCATATCTTTTATGTGTATAATGTTTACGTCATACTCCTAGTTGTTGCGTGGTGTTAGGCTTGAGAATTAGAAAACAATTCAAAAAAAAGAAAAAAGAAAAAAAAGAAAAAAAGAAAAAAGGAAAAGAAAAGAAAAGAAAAGAAAAGAAAAAAAGAAAAGAAAATAATAACAAAAGAGAAATATATATTCAGATTCAATAATGTTTTATTCCCCCGAAATAATTTTAAAAGCGAGTTTGATGCTCTCAACTTTAAATTAATGTTGAAATTTGCTAAGCCATGATTTATGAGAAACACCTTGATAAATGAATGGAAAATGATGATTGGTTAGGAAGGACTGGTTCGGCCAACTTGTGATAAATTCCATGGTCATATGTGTCGTATAAGATATGTGTTACTTGGTACATACTTTGCTCCTCTTGGTTTTTCTTTCTTTGTTAAACCCCATAGCCCCAGTACAAGCCTTTAAAAGACCTAGTTGATCAATGTGGGTTTTTAAATCCGAGCTAGTGGTAGAGATTGGACTCTATGTCAAGACTACTATGCATTGATTTTAAGAGAAACGTTACACCTAAAAATTTTACATGAGTGATTGAGCGAAATCGGAGAGGGTGTGGGTGTTATTGCTTTCTATAAGGTAATGTCGAAGCGGTTAACATTCCTAATTAATTAGGAGGTCAATCGTCCGTGTATCGTTTATTTGATTCTATAACTGTATTTGTTGGCTTAGGAAGTGTTAGGTATGGGAGAAGGAATGGTGATAGCAGGTTGGGAGCCTTAAGGTTTTGAATGGATTAAATACTTGAGGACAAGTATTGTGTAAGTGTGGGGTTATTTGATAGGTTGCATTTCAAGCATGGTTTATAGGATAGTTTGCATTCATTTTGCATGTGTTTGTTTATTATTTGTGAGTTTTTGTGTGCTTTTATGATTGTTACGTGTGCAGGAGACCAAAGTAGGGATTGAAATCGTAATGCAGGAGATTTGGGCTATTTTGGTGAAGCTACGTGCAAGAAATAGATACGACATGATGATGTCGTATCGGGCAAGAACTGGGCCGAATTTATGGACGAGTTTTTAAGCCCAATCGTCATCCATTTTGGGCTGGATCTTTGATGGAGACGCCGGACACCAGCTTGGAAGCCATAATGAAGAGTCCAAATTGAAGACTAACTAGGAAACTTCTACTAATTTTGGATAGGGTTACGAATTGGAGAATATATAAATTCCTTATGGCATAAGGAAATCATACTTCACCTTTTACAACTTTTACTTATCACCTAAGAACGTCCTCTCTTCTTCCGCCTGTTTTTCAGTAGTCAGCAGCCAGCCATTATGATGATTGTAGTTTTCATGTTATTTTCTTGTGTTCTTAGGTTAGCTATAAACAACTAAACCCTTTTCGAGTCGGGCTGCTTGGATATTTAGCCATGGATGATTTGTGAGACTGTATTTTTATTTGTTTATGCAATTCATATATTTATTTAATTCCTATGCTTGAACCAGATTTATTATTGCTTAATTTATTGTGCAATGTCACGAGTTGTGTGGTTGATTAAGTGATAACTTGTTGAATAGGATAGTATTGTCGTGGATATTATTCTACCAAAGTAGCGAATTGGTTTTATCTGGCGAACGATGTATGTTGGTGGTAAAATCAATAGAATTAAATAATCTGACTTAATAAATTACGGCATTTCCGAATCTATTGTTTAGGACAAAGGTCTTTTTCGTTCTTATTGCAATTAGAGATTAATCTTGTCAAGGCGTTTCCCTGGGGTTGTCTTTAGATTAGGGAAGTAACTTGTCAGGGCGTTTCCCGGAGTTACCGACGAAGTAAGAAAAGATTGGTCAATGAGTGCGTCACCTTTGGTTATAACTTTGTCTATCTGAGTTGTCTACTTTATCTTATGATGTCAATGATCGAATTTCCAGGCTGAATTGAAGAGAAACTTGGCTAGGTTTTCATCCATTGCGTTTTAATCTCGTTTTATTATTTGCTGTCCAGATATGTTTTGTGCCAATACCACATGCTCACGTCGTATCTATCACTATAGCTCTCTTTTAATTTTCTACATTGTTTTTATTTTTATTTACATCTCTTGTAATATCAATCCTTTAATCTGTTATTTTCTGAGCATTTGAGTAACTCTGCACTAATTCCCTATGGATTTGACCCGATTCACCACTAACTACCTAGTTTTTGGAGAA
This sequence comes from Erythroxylum suave, assembly GCA_027563595.1. Lineage (NCBI taxonomy): Eukaryota > Viridiplantae > Streptophyta > Magnoliopsida > Malpighiales > Erythroxylaceae > Erythroxylum > Erythroxylum suave. The sequence goes on from JAOSBN010044288.1 coordinate 3,952, forward strand.
TTGGAAATATATTTTTATTTTTGGTAGTTTGACAACCTATCAACAACTAATCTCAATGATATGTCCAGGTTAGGGATTTTATACTTCCATCTGCAATTTACAGAAGTATTACGTGAATACCAATGGTAAATGCCTAGGCTACATAAATAATACATCCTAAGCTTTTCGTTTCAACCATATGTAGGAACCTGCCAAAGACTATTTGAATTGATGAATATTCTTCTCTTTAATGTAAATCTAATGGTCTTGATTAAAATAAAGATCCTAGAGTCCAATTGATTAACAAAGGTATTGTTTTCAATAAAAATCCAAATTGAAGTCGATGTGAAAGGGAGTATGTAACAAACCCCTAAAACAAAAATGTATCTCCCAGCACCAAGTGCCTGAAGCAAATTTATCAAATTGTTAGTTTATGCTCTTACAACCAATTAATTGGATGAAAATAAATGCATAACATTATTTTAATTAATGAAAAGACTTTATTTATTTTTATGTATTAATTTAATTAATATTGTATGTTTTAATACTAAAGGTAAAATCCTTGAAATAATTACTGTGTAATTGAAATTATGATGAGATCATAATTATGAGATTCAATTTACACTTATATATCATTCCTAATGTTCCTAATTGTAGTTTCGTTAAGACGTGATATTGTTAAAACAGTAAAACTAACACACATTATGCTTCTTTCTTATAAAGAAAGTAATTGATTTCATATATTAAAGTATGGAGATACTTAAACTACTGCGTGGGTGATTATTAGAGAATAAGTCACTGAATTGACTCGATTATGAGAATTCTAGATGGAATATTACTTATGCGTATATGTATTATCTCATAATGATGATTGTATAATTAATCATCAGACTTGAGATTACTAAGGTATCTTGTGTAGGAATTACTGTGTTTTGATGCTACTTATGAATTATCCTAGGATAATTCAGTTGGCAGTAATTGGAAACACCATGAACCATATGGAGATAGTTAAGTAATTCAATATAGGATTTGTCACTCTAAAGTAATTAGAGAGAGTATTTTACTATTCTTGATTAGTAATGATTTATGGAATTCTCTAAAATGTGTTTTCAAATTTCAATTATAAATTAATTCCTAATTAGTAAGAATGAAAATGATTGGATGATAAGAGTAGATATTGCATCTATACTCTATCCAATTAGAATATTAAATGACGAAAAGATTAAATTATACATCATAGCCATGCATGGATAAGTTAACTCAATCACTGTGACAATCCTAATATTTGGGTAATCATGACATATTGGTAGATGTCAATCATGTTTATGATTGTGAATTGTTTAATTGAAAAATTAAAGATAAATTAAAAGAAGTTTTAATTTATCTAATTCTAATTGTGAATTAGAATTGTAATTTATACCTATTGCCAATTTATTAAGAACCTAATGAGTCACACATCAAAGAGTAATTTGTGAAAGAAAAATCAATTTAATTAAGTTGGACTTAATTTTAAACTTTGAGAAACTTTGGGGATCAAACATAGGATATTTGATTTTATTAAAATTAAATTAATTAGAATTAGAATTTGATTTTAATTATAATTAAAGACCTTTATGATTTTTCTATTTAAAAAAGGAAGAACATTTTAGAAGCTAGCACTTTGTCTTCTTTCTCTCAAATAATTAATCTTGAGAATTGCTTTGTGGATACCATCAAAGGTTGAACGCTTGAATAGCTCGTGATTGATCAATCAGAAAAATTTTCAAAGGTTTTTCAACAGAAAGATGAACAAGGTACAATTTCTAATTCATTTTATGTTTTATTCAAGTTTATTCAATTATCGGGATCTGCTCAGAATCTATAAAAATGGTTTATTTTTCCACTGTGTCCGTGATTCGATCATGGCTGGATTCTAATAGTGTTATTAGAGCCTCCGTTAAATTGCTTAACTTGGATTAGGTGTTTGATTGTTTTTGATTTTGATTAAAAAAATTAATGTGTTATGCTTCTGATTTTGTCTTTCTTCGAAGCTATTCTATTGTGTGTTTTGGAAATGTGTTTGTGTTTGTTTTATTATGTTTTTGATAACTTTATTTGCATTTGTTATTTGGAAATTGTTTCCTTGCTTTTGCGTTTTGAGTTCTGATAATATATGAGCTCGCCTTTACTATATATGTAGTTAATGCAATAAATTACATAAGATGCCTAAATATTCATTCAGAAACTTATTTTATGATTATGGAAATTGTTTCTTATATTTATTTTGATGAGATCAGAAATTGTTGAAAAATCCCTCAATAAAATATCAAGTATATGTTAGGAACGTGATAGTTGCCTTCCATTGTTTGAGGATAAAACTAGAATTCTGTTTATTGATTGGCTTGTTGAGCAAACTCAAGGTTACTTTAACCCAGATATGTTTTATCTTAAATTAATGGGTCCTACTTAACTAAATTTTTTTAAGTTAGATGAGTAAACTCATGATTATATAGATTTAGAAGCAGGGTTAGGAATAATATATGTAATATATTTTCCCAAAAGTTGTCATCTAGCGGTTCTAGGAGTCACGTGAGAAGTGATTGAAAAGTAGTTTTCTAACTAATTTAATTTTAGTTGGTTTGTTCAACAAACTCAAGATTAATTAATTTTAAATAGGATCTTAGCCCACAAGGAAATTATTCGACAAATTTTTCAATACAATAGTGAGGGCTATTATTTTGAATAAAATAGTGGGAGCAATCAAATAATTTTAAATTCCTTATTTTATTTTCTTTTGGATATAAACTAATATATGCTCCTTTTATGTTTTATGATTATTAAATTTGAAGATGAGTACCAACCTAACATTGAGGAGCATCATGGATATTAACAAGTTAGTTGGACCTAACTTTTGGGATTGGTTATGAAACTTAAGAATAGTTCTTAGGCAACAAAAGAAGTTATATGTTCTTGATACTCCTGCTCTATCAGAACCTTGATTGTATGCAACTGATGAAGATTAAGAGAATATCAGCATTATATCCATGATGTTAAATAAGCGACATATGTGATGTTAGCTTCCATGTCTATTGAACTTTAGAGGTAACATGAGAAATGGATACACATACTATGATATTGCATGTTAAGGAGTTATTTAGTGCATAAAGTAGGATGGAGAGATATCAAAGCTCCAAGGCACTGTTTCAATGCAAGATGATAGAACGATCTTCAATCAACCTTCATATGTTGAAGATGATTGGGTATATTGAAAAATTGGCCCAATTAGGTTTTGTCATAGACCAAGAGTTAAGCGTTGATTTGATATTGTAGTTTTTAAGTTCGAGCTTTTCACAGTTCTTCATAAGCTTCAACATGAACTAGAAGGACATGATATTGCCTGAATTGTTGAACATGCTTAAGATTGTGAAATGGCGCCTTAAGAAGGAACCTAGTTCTGTACTTGTTGTTGATTCTTTTAAAAGCAAGAAAAAGGTCTTTAAGAAAAGTAAGAACTAGAAATAGAAGGCTTCTGCTAATGTAGTAAAGGCCAAAGGAGGTGTTAAGAAGAAGAGCAATGACAAGGGCACATGTTTTCATTACAGGGTCAATGAACATTGGAAGAGGAACTGCCCATCTTATCTTTCTAGCCTGAAAGATAAGAAGCTTAAGGAAGTTTTCTCTTCAGGTTTGTTTATGATTGAGATCAACCTTCTACTTCTATTCCACATTCTTGGGTATTAGATACCGGTTGTGTGTTCTCACATACGTAATAACATGCAAATGTTAACAAGGAGTAGATCATTGAAGAAAAGCGAAGTGGACTTGCGAGTTGCCAATGGAGCAAGGGTTGCTGCATTAGCTGTAAGAACTTGTAATTTAACTTTACTTTCTGGCCTTGTATTAGAATTTGATAACTGTTATTATGTTCCTGTTATTACAAGAAACATTATTTCTACTTCTTATTTGGATTTGAATGGATTTTTCTTTGTAATTAAGGATAACAGTTGTTTTTTTTATAAAGATGATGTTTATTAGAGATCTGGATAACTTACAAATTGTTTGTATGAGTTAGATCTTGAAAGGCCAATTCTTAATATAAATAGTAAGAAGAGATATTTAAGTAACCAAACTCCATCTTATTTATGGCATTATAGGTTAGGTCATATCAATGAAACTAAAATCACAAAATTACATAAAGAAGGATATTTGGATCCTTTTGATTATGAATCATATAAAACTTGTGAATTTTGTTTATTGGGAAAGATGACCAAACTACCCTTTAAGGGAAAGGGCAATGTGCTAGTAAGTTATTGAAATTAATACATTCATATGTATGTGGGCCTATGTCCATAAATGCTAGAGGTGTATTCTCATATTTCATTACGTTTATAGATGATCATTCTAGATATGGTTATGTGTACTTGATGAAACAAAAGTCAAAATCATTTGAAAAATTAAAAGAATTTAGACTAGAGGTTAAGAATCAAACAGGTAAAAGTATGAAGACACTTAGATCCAATCGAGGTGGTGAATACTTAGACCAGGAGTTTTTTGGTTATTTAAAAGAGAATGTGATTCTCTCATAATGGTCTCCTCCTGCAACTCCATAACATAATGGAGTTTTTGAGAGGAGAAATCATACATTATTAGCTATGGTACATTCCATGATGAGTCATGTAGTTCTTCCTATATCCTTTTGGGGATATGCAATTGAAACTATAATATATCTTCTAAATAGAGTTCCATCTAAATAAGTTGATAAGACACGATATGAGATATGGACTGATAGAAGACCTGGATTATCACACTCAAAAGATTTGGGGATGTGAAGCTTATGTTAAGCGTGTTATATTTGATAAGCTTTAAGATAAATCAGATAAATGCAAATTTATGGTGTATCCGAAAGAGAGTTTCAGTTATCAATTTTATCATCCTATTGAGCAAAAGGTGTTTGTCTTTAGACATGCTACATTCTTAGAAAGAGAATTTATTCTCAAAGAAAGTAGTGGGAGTGAGGTTGATATTCGAGAAGTTTAAGAGCCATAAATTCACATTGAAATGGAAAAAGAACCTTAAGTTGATACATATGATGTACAACCAAGATTTCAAGGGACATATAGTCTGTGACGAACTAGTAGAATAAATCATCATCTTATTAAATTAGTTCTGCATATTGAGCAGGGAAATGATAATGTATCACTCTTACATGATGAGCCTACTATTTTTAAAGAAGCAATGTTTACCATTGATTCTTTAAAATGGCAAGACACTATGAGATCTGAAATGGAATTCGTGTACACTAACCAAGTATAGACTTTGGTTGATGCACCTACTAGTACTGTACCTATTCCATGTAAAAAATTGACAGAGATCGTAATGTACATACATACAAAGCAATGTTAGTAGCTAAAGGTTATAAACAAAAACAAGGAGTTGATTTTAATGAAACCTTTTCACCAGTATCTATGTTAAAATCCATCAGGATTTTGTTAGCCATAATAGCATATCATGATTATGAAATATAGCAGAGGGATGTCAAAACTGTATTTCTCAATAGGAATTTACAGGAGGATGTATATATGAGACAACCTTAAGGTTTTGAATCCGAGAGATTTCCTAATCAAGCATGCAAGTTGCAAAGGTCTATTTTTATACTTAAGTAAACGTCACGGAGTTGGAACATGCGTTTTGATGAGACAATCAAAGAGTTTGATTTTATTAAAAGTATGGATGAACCATGTGTCTATAAGAACTTTAATGGGGGTGTAATCATTTTCTTGTTACTATATGTGGATGACATATTGCTAATGGAAATGACATACCTATGCTACAGTCTGTAAAGATTTGGTTATCCAAGAACCTCTCTACGAGGGATATAGGAGAAGCAACCTATATTCTAGGAATAAAGATCTATAGAGATAGATGAAAAGGGTTGCTTGGATTGTCCTAATCCACTTACATAGATAAAGTGCTAAAGAGGTTTAGCATGGGGAATTCCAAGAGGGGTTTCTTACCCATATCGCATGGGATTTCTCTCTCACAGAGTATGTGTCCAAAGACACAAGAGGAGAGAGATAAAATGGATTATATTCCATATGCTTCAGTAATTGGATCAATCATATATGTGATGCAATGTAATAGACCAAATATGTCTTATGCTTTAAACATAACAAGCAGGTTTCAGTCTAATCCTGATGAGGGTCACTGGATGGCAGTGAAAAATATGTTAAATTACTTAAGAAGAACTAAAGATATTTTTTTAGTCTACGGAGGAAATGAACTGAGAGTTCAATGATATTCAGATGCCAGTTTCCAGTCAGATCTTGATGATAGTAGATCACAGTCAGGGTATATGTTCATTCTAAATGGTAGTGCAATCAGTTAGAAGAGTTCAAAATAACCAACCATTGCATATTCAACGACCAAAGTATAGTAAATTTCAATGTTAGAGGTAGCAAAGGAAGCAGTTTAGATCAAGAAGTTCATCACTGAACTTACAGTAGTTCCTAGCATTGTTGAGCCTATAGTATTGTATTGTTACAACAACGGCACTATTGCACAAGCAAAGGAACCTAGATCTCATCAACGGTCCAAACATGTAGTTAGGAAGTTTCACTTGATCAGAGAGATAGTATAATGGAAAGACATAACATTGGAGCAAGTTCTTACTAAAGAGAATCTAGTAGGTCCTCTTACTAAGCCATTGTCTCAAAAGAGACATGATCGACACATAGATGGATATGGTATTAGGTTCATAGGGGATTGGCTTTAGTGCAAGTGGAAGATTGTTTGGATTGGCTTTAATGCAAGTGGGAGATTGTTTGTTTATACCCTTGTAGCTAAATAATTGGATCCAAATTAATGTATGAAATTATTTTAATTAATGAAAAGGCTTTATTTATCTTTATGTATTAATTTAATTAATTTTTATTTTTAATACTAAAGGTAAAATCTTTGGAATAATTACTGTGTATTTGAAATTATGAGAAGATCATAATTATGAGATTCAATTTACACTTATGTATTATTCCCAAATCTTAGTTGTAGTTTCATCAAAACGGGATATTATTAAAATGATAAAACTAGCACACATTGTGTTTCTTTCTTATGAAGAAAGTAGTTGCTCTCATAAATTAAAGTATAAAGATACTTAAACTAACATGTGGGTGATTATTAGAGAATAGTCACTAAACTGACCCGATTATGAGAATTCCAAATAGAGTATTACTTGTGTGTCTATGGATTATCTCATAATGATGGTTGTATAATTAATCCTCAAACTTAAGATTACCAAGGTATCTTGTGTGGGAATTACTGTGTTGATGCTACTTATGAATCATCCTAAGATAATTCAGTCAGTAGTAATTAGATATAGTATGAACCATATGGAGATAGTTGAGTAAATCAATATAGGATTTGTTATTCTACAGTAATTACAGAGAATATTTTATTGTTCTTGATTAGTAATGATTTATGGAATTCTCTGGCTAGAGTGAATTGACATTTGAAAATGTGTTTTCAAATTTTAATTATAAATCAATTACTAATTAGCAAGAATGAACATGATTAGATGATAAGAGTAGACACTTGATAGAGATACTAATAGACTATTATTTGATAAGTTAATTTGGGTCAATTCTACAGTATTTTGGGATAGATATTATGCTAAATTGTGTTTTTTATATTATCTTTGAGTATTAGGATTTTTTTTTTGGAAAAATAGAGCAAAAGGATAGCAATTTGGAAGAATGGTCAATGCTTCAACGTATGGACAAGTAGCTGAGAACAAATGGGACAAAACGACAACACATGAAGAAAAAGGCAGTAGCTGCTCATTTTGGAAAATACCACACAGCTTCCACAAAAGAGAAAACACAGAGTAGCCCAGCGTTTTTGAAAGAAGGAGCAAAAGGATTTTAGTGTGGGGAGAGACGCAACTCAGAAAATCAAGCATCTACTCATGCCACTCACATGCGCAGCCTCCATCCTCCCACCACTCACGCACCATATAATAAAACCTCCATCCATGCATCAGCCTCCCTCCACATTGACGCATATCGCGCTTATACTCATGCATCAACCTAAGAGGCATATGCCACTCACAAAAAAATCAGTCTTTCACAGCCCCATTTTCTCGTCAACAGCCTGAAGCAAGCTCCACTCACACACCAATGAGACAACTAGACACACACCTCCATTAGCATAGCCCTAATTGCAGAAAGGAACCCACGCAGTCTTCATTTGAGAACTCACTCTAACACTGCCTTCATCAAACACGCATAGTTCACTCCACGCACAAGAGACGAAAATCACCTAACCTCCATTTGCTGAAAACACAGAAAACGTCCATACATTGACGTATAGAGCAGCCTTCACAAGAAAGAGACATGCCTCTACTCCATTCTCAAACACTCAACATCCAAGTAACACATACAGCCCTCCACCAATGCTAGCCTTCCATTCACGCAACCTGGAGAACAAAATCACGTCTCTTCTCCATTCAAGCTCAAGAACAAAATCATGCCTCGTCTCACTCCATTCAATTCACATCAATTTTCTTTTGTTGTTTAATTTCTTCATGAGTTTGTTCAGAGTTTTTGCTATTGGATTGCTTTGCATGATAATTTGTGGCTGAACCCTTAATTTCTCTTACGAATTTGATATTTTGTTGATGCTTTAATATTGAATTTTGCTGAATCCATGACTCAATATTCATATACTTATTGATTGTTCCTTAGGTTTATTTATTCTTCCTTTGGATTACTGGAAATTGCCTTGGTATAAATTCGCCTTTGGAAAAAGGGAGTTTTTACTAGAAGATTGAAGAAAATTTCGACTAGGATTTTCTTGTGAGTTAGGAGACCCAAGAAACTTAGGAGGTAAAAATTGAAGGTTTGGGACTTAAGAAACTCTAGGAAGACCTTAAGTAAGGGATTAATAAGTGACATCTTGAGTGGATAGATTAATTCACCTTTGGGAGAAGGGGATTAATTACTCTTAAAATTCACTTACAAGGTTAGGATTTTTTCAATTGTGGAGGATAGCTATTTCAATATTAAGGTTGACAAAAATATCATTCCCTAAGACAAAGTCATTCCCCATTGACGTTAAGACCTTTAATTAGTCAATTGTTGCATTCTTTTATTAATTAGTTATCGTAGAGAATTGTCATAGTCATAGTTATTTTAGTTGCTATAAGGAAATAGTCTCTGTATCTCTTTCGGAGATGCGGACATGACTGCGTATATCTTACCCCCCCCCCCCCCAATACCCTGCTTAGGCGGGAATTATGGGTATGTTTGGTTTGGTTTGGTATAGTTATTTTAGTTGCATTGAATTGGGAAGGCTTAGAAATTTATTTGAGTTTTTTTGTTAATTCATTACATTGCTTTTTAAACTTTCAAAATTTCACCCAATCTGATTCCAAATGCCATTAACTAGCATAGATATAAATTTTCTCATAATCCCTGTGGACATGACTCAGTTCTCACCAATTTATTACTCACTTTAACAACCGTGCATTTGCAGTTTACGAACAAGTTTTTGGCACCGTTGCCAGGGATCAATGTTTGAAGTTTTTTGTTTCTATAGCTAGTTTGATATTTACTTGTTGGTTTTCATTTTATCCTTAGAGTAACTTATTTGTTTCTTTTTCTTTTTGCATTCTCATTTTCTTGCGCAGCTTGTAAAATTTTTTTTTGTATGCCCCGAACCACTAGAGGGCAAGAAAGACATTTGACCCATAGTTAGAAAGAACAATAAAGTCAATTCATAGGCAAAAGAAGATGGAAAATCAAGCAGAAGAACTTCAAAGAATTCAAAGAGAGAGAGATGAAATGGCTCAAAGATTAGCTCAATTGGAAGCCAGACTTGGTGTAGCTAATTTGAATGGAGGAAATGGAAGAAGAGATAATGGAAATGAACAGGAACAATTACCCCAACATCCTATCAGAGATTATTTCCAACCTACAGTGGTAGGCAATTATCACGGTATCCAAAGACCTAATGTTCACGCTCAGAATTTCATATTTCGCCTGGGCTCATCAATTTGGTCCAAACAAATCAGTTTGAAGGGGCACCAATGGAGGATCCAAATGATCATCTTGCAAGCTTCCAAAAATTATGTGACACTATCAGGACTGAAGGGGCAACACAAGATGACATTAGGCTCACTTTGTTCCTATTTTCTCTTTGGGACAAGGCAAAGAATTGGCTTCATTTAATTTCGGCTGAGAGAATGCGAACTTGGCAGGAGGTGGCACAATAGTTCTTGATTAAAATTTTCCTACCTGGTAAAGCTGCGAAGTTGATAGGTTGTCAAACTACCAAAAATAAAAATATATTTTCAATTCTCCAAAAACTAGGTAGCTAGTGGTGAATCAGGTCGAATCCATAGGGAATTAGTGCAGGGTTACTCAAATGCTCAGAAAATAACAAATTAAAAGATTGAAATTGCGGGAGATGTAACTATAAAAGAAACGCAGAAAATTAAAGAAAAGCTATAGTGACAGATACGACGGGAGCATGTGGAATTGGTGCGAAACAGATCTGGACAGTAAATAACAAATTAAAATGAGATTAAAACGCAATGTATGAAGACCTAGCCAAGATACTCTTCAATTCAGCCTAGAAATTCGATCATTGACATCATAAGATAAATTAGACAATTCAGATAGACAAAGTTATAGCCAAAGGTGATGCACTCATTGACCAATCTTTTCTTACTTCGTCTGTAACCCCAGGAAATGCCCTGACAAGTTACTTTTCTAATCTAAAGACAACCCTTGGGAAACGCCCTGATAAGATTAATCTCTAGTTGCATTAAGAACGAAAAAGACCCTTATCCTAACCAATAAATTCGGAAACGCCATAATCTATTAAGTCAAATTATCTAACTCCATCGATTTTACCACCAACATACATCGTTCGCCAGATAAAACCAATTCATTACTTTGATAGAATAATATCCACGACGATACTATCCAATTCAGCAATTTATCACTTTATCAATCACATAACTCTTGGCATTGCACAATTAACTAATCAATAATAAATCTGGTTCAAGCACAGGAAATAAATAAATATTTGAATTGTATAAACAAATAAAAACATTGTAACATCCCATCACCGATGGGAAGGGTAATTTGGTCATTTGTGACGGGTTAAGTGTGTGTGGTCATATCTCGGC
>JAOSBN010044309.1:0-15096 GCA_027563595.1 Erythroxylum suave
CTCCCGAGTAAAGAGCCACCAGCAACCAGCGCCAGCAACTATTGACGTCTGTACCGTAGCCGTACAAACAATGACCCAAGTAGATTGCCCGGAAGACGCATTACAGTTATACCAGAGACGGTAAAGTATGAGTATGCACTGCGCTTGAGTCCCCACAAACAATAGGGACCTTCATAACTACCTTCATCGTGCCAAAAGCATTCGGAGAAGACGACATCCAAGCATGAGAGAGCCGTTCGAAGCAAGTGTCAGCAGTATGATCTCTGGCTGTCGGAAACGCCCAGAACGGCCCTATTTAGCTTTGAAACTGTGGAACGCAGCTCAGTTCGCCTCCAGCCCTCGGACAAGGACTGCACTTATCGTGGCCTATGCGATTGTACTGTCTCTTGAGGCTTGTCTGACCGCCCTGACGGAAGAAAATTGCCGGGTCCTTCCGGGAGCGAACTCTGTGATGCCGACAGAGTGATAGCTTCTTCACACTGAGCTGATGGTGTCACCTTTTCTCGTTTATTCTCTTGAGCCGGATGCGCGCCGTATATTCTTTCGTCGACACGCCAAGATCTTACAACACGAGCAGTGAAACTCGACTTGCATTGTTTTCTTGGACTAGACATCATTTCGGAGCCGCGACCAGATAGTAGACTGAACAGCGGCCTCAGTGTTGGCAAACAAGCGCAGCACGTCGCTACTGCGCACTCAAGAGACGTCCAGATTGCACTATTTGTCAACGTCCCTATCACGTAATCAGTTTTATGGACCATGAAACGGTTCGGGAAGGAGCAAGTCACACACAACTTTGATCTGATTGAGAAATTTCTCTAAGTTGAGGAAGACGAATGATGCTGATGACAACAACGAATCCGCCAAGCGAGAACATGGCGACGAGTTGTAGTTTTTGCTTGACACTCATCTGCAGTCTCCACAACTGTGTGATAGGTAGAACCAGGATGCAGACATCGGTGACAACATTGAACGAACTGCATATCAGAAAGACCGTATTGAGATCTATACAAGTGCCCTTCACCGATGGATCCCACAGTGAACGAAGAGGTAGACATTGAACAGCAACACATACTAGCTGCGTTATCGAGTATGCAGCCACGACTGCTCCAATAAGCCAAAGTGCGCCCGTGAATCTCTTGCCAAGGAACAAACGATGCCAGAGGCACAGAGTTGAAGACTTGACAACAAAGATCGTGACTGTGTACAGGATTTCTAAGAATGTATATCCCTGTTCTTTGTCAGAGAGAAAAGGTCTTCTTTATAGTTCCGATCCACTCACCAAAACGAACCCTTTCACGTTTGTCACCAGAATCTCATGTCTTCCGAGGCCTAAGTATATCGAAGCGATGTTCAGCGACAGGAAGGCAGTGGAGAAAAGCTATCCAAACACATATCAATACCAATACGATCAGTCAGTGGACTGTGACTCACCAACGATAGAAGGATGAGCCAGTCATCAAGTCCCAGCGGGAGCTTCCGGATCCGTCTCGAGATGATCCTGAGAGCAACCGAAACATAGGAGATGACGAAACAGATCACGAAGACTACAATGAGACGAGTGACTGCTGTGTCAACTGCATGTCCTTGCTGATACTGTGCATCGCCAGTGATCAGCGCCATGCTTACAGGAGGATGGTCTGTACAAGGAGCAGCGATAGATGATTGAAACAGTCGAGAAGGTGAGATATAAATCACAAGTAAGACGAGTGTCGCAACGAAGGAAAAGAATGGAGGAAACGCAGCCTTGATACATCAGTAACAAGAACGCCAGACACTGGGGACAATTTCTCTTGAAGGCAGTTTGGCTGCCATATGAGCGACAATCTGAGCTGAACAAACTCTCAACCATATTGTGCTAGACAATCGGTGTGCCAACGAACAACATGCTTGGACAGACTCCGCAGGCTTTGGCCAGGTGTGCAGATCAACAGGGGAGTATGCCTGGCCAGGAATAAGCCTCCAGTACAGAACAGCTTCACTTTGTCTCCGATTGGTGAGGGTGAGAGCATTTCGCGGCAACCTTGCCGCAGGATTAGCCGCTCCCGACCGGAAAGTACTGACGCTATGCGTCCTGACATCACGTTTCGGCACCCATGGGGAAATTTGACGGAGCGCCACGGTAGGAGGTTGCTATAGCCACGTATCACGAGAGGACTTGTGTGACCTGGATCGCTTTGCCGCAAACGGAGTCTCACCGTACAGTCAAGGTAAGCATATTCCGCAGATTCTGAGCCTGTACCCTATTGGCAGTGTACACTGCTCTGGAGCCGAGAACGGCGCTAGTGTCTGCGAAATGATGATCGCGTCTTCCTACTTAACGCTTCACAATGACTGCGTCAATAGTGGATGTGCAGGAAGTATTCCAAACAAGGTATATGATCGTTGCTTGTCTGCAACACAGCCAAGCAACCAAGTCCCCGTCTCCCAGCCGCCATGGACCATCTGCAGGCCATTCATTGAGTGAGCATCACGATACGAAGATAAAGCTTCTGAGTGGCATACGATATGCTGAATTCGGAAACTGGAGTCGTTGGACGGAGGTGGACCCTGATGGGTCAATGAATACACGGCCGTATCTATGCGCTGGCGAACAGAGATCCTCGCTTGGGAAATGTGTCGAGGTTTAGCTTTCTAGACCAGGATCCTGGCGCAAAGCCATAGGGTCAGGCAAGATGCATTACTGAGTTTACAATCTACTCTTAGCTCAAGGGACCATGATCACATGGCGTACAACACCAATCGCTATCAGATTCTATCTATCAGTATTACCAACATTCTTCCCGCTCGCCCCGGAAGTTAAACACGTATCGTTCCGGACCACGAAGCATTAGCTTGAGCGGATTCCGAGGTAGCAGCAACATGATATCTTGACATGGAGCGGCACTTTTTTGTCTGCGAGCCACGCTTCTCCATCATTCAGCAGCTATCTTATGTGCACCTTCACAAGAGATTGGCTCGCGCTATCTTGAATTTAGGCACCCTCATCGGACTATGATGGACCAATCAAAAATCATTAAAAGGCTAAAATCTGACGTGATCTTCCATGCTCGTACACTATGGTTGTTTACTCGAAGTGAGCACAAGACTATCGTGTATCCTTGGGTGGTGTTTGGCATCTTTGGGGCAACCTCTGGGTCCGCCGTCACAACGAATCCTGAACCGGATGTTCGATCAATCATGGCTCGAGCTCCTCATACTCTCGTCTGGATGTGGTTAGTCATCTTGGTCTTCACCGTCGCAAACCAACGAGCTGAGGAGTCGGTCATCGAAGATTCGATCAACAAGCCATGGCGGCCAATTCCTTCAAAACGTCTCACTACGTCACAGGCCCGTTGCTTGCTGCTGGGTACTGTGCCAGTGGTCTATCTGGTGAGCCTGCACCTCAACGTGCATAACCAAGCCTTGGTGGGCATGGTCCTGACGTGGATGTACAACGATCTGAGAGGATCTGACGAAAATTATATTGTCCGCAACATCATCAATGCTCTTGGATTGACGACTTGGAGCATTGGCGCAATCCGAGTCGCGTGCGGTTTAGGCGGCCACACGTTAAACGAACAGGGTTACCGCTGGCTCTTGTTCGTCGGTCTCATCATCTGCACCACCTTGCAGTTACAGGATTTCCGCGACCAAGAAGGTGATCTGAAGAAGGGGCGAAAGACCTTGCAGCTCGTCTGGAACGACCAATCCGCACGCTGCTTGACCAGTGCATTCATTGTAGTGTGGTCGCTACTGTCACCCGCCTGGTGGGCACTCGATTTTGTCTACTACCTGGGTCCAGGAGCAATCGGTGTACTGATAGCTTCAAGGCTCCTTCTGTGGAGAGATGCTATATCGGACGAGCGAACATGGAAGTTGTGGGGAGTCTGGATGGCCTCGTTGTTCATGTTGCCACTGTGCAAGAACTGCGCAGTCCAAGTCTTGTAGTGCATCGAGTAGGGCGGCGATGAGGGCATGTGTTATTGAGAGGCAGCTGGTCGAAATACCACATCTAGACCAAGGTCGGTCATGTCTGGCTTGATGCGACTGCTCGCTCAATAGATAGGAAGCAGATGATCCCGACTCATTATAAACAAAAAGCTGTGTCATGTGTGGACTATTTAGATGCAGAGACCTGTTCATTAAATTAGCTTTCCCCAGTCTCACCATCGATCCATCACACGGTGAAACATGTGCTCACTTGTCAGCACTGAGACTCGACTGTAGCTCGTTTGGCGAGTTGATCAGCATTTGACTGGAAGGGTGTCGAACCTGTTCGTGACGATAATGGCACCCATACTTCCATTGAACGTCCAAAAAATCTTGTATTCAGAGCTATTGAGCTCATTATCTGGCTGAACCACCACATCCTCGCACCACCAGACCCATTCGCGGAGTTTATGGAACTTGGCAATCCTTTATATGAGAGTAAGTCGCTCCACCATATATTGATTCTGAGTGACCAAAAGTGCATTCGTATGACATTGTTGAACCATTATGCAGAACATGTATAGTGGTGCCCGCAGCGTGTATCGGGAGTCGCGAGTGGCCTTGCGGAGTCCTACATATCCTAGTTTGGATTTCGGTAGTAGATTCTTCAGACTCAATGAATCTTTGGACCTGAAGACAGTCTGTGAGAAGACCCGAATATCGAGAGTGCCGATGATGGAGGCGATGTCGCGGACTCGTGATCTAACAAATTTTCAATTACCTCAAGATCACTTGCGATACTGTGTTCCACGAGGACTACGTCCTTGTGGGTTCTGGTCCGTCATCAAGCGTTGTAATCCGTATGAGAAGTAGACATAGCTGCGTCAGATCCTTTACGTACTTGGGCCCAAGGTGAGATGGTTTGCCCCTACGTTCCGGATGGCGACTGACTTTTGTTGAGTGTAGTACAGATGATAATGGACGTTCACGCGAGATGGGACGCTGAAGTTTGCATGTCAACAGTTCTTGCGGGTCAGATATGGCAATATCAAGCTGCGCCAAGTATTCTCGTCGTATTCTAAGTCGATGAACATGAAACACTAAAGGTTTAGCTGCAGGTAGTCACAGGGAACCAGGATGCGTCAGCCCAAGGCGCTGTCATACTGAGTGAAACGCCCCCACCAGATCGGCCATTGTGATCGTCAGGTGTACCATGGGCTATGATTGTCATTCTGTACAACGTTATCATTCGTTTTCGATTTTGCAGAAGTCGTAGCTTGGACGCGCGCACCGAGGAAAAGGTTGTATAACACCCAAAAACTCGAGGATCTATGTATTCACGAAGCGTCTGGGGGCTTGAATGAGCGTGTTTCGTCTCGATCAAAGTTTGTAGCATGAACTATGAGAAAGATCTGAGTCATCAGAGTTTCCTCCTCCAGGCACGTCAGCCTTTATCGGACAAGTGAACATGGAGGCTGAGTTTTCCCACATCACCTGACTTGTCATTCCTTTCGACATGATCTGCCATGCCTTCTCTGCATGACTTCAATCTCAGAGTCCCTAAGCTAAGGTCAGACTGCCTCTTCAATTCCTCTCTATACCCACCTCGTACGAGACCATGACGGAGACAAGCTAGATCAGGTGGAGAGGACATTGGATATAGGATAGATATTACGTCAATTTGAGCAGTCGTACGAGTATTCGACTTGATCACCACTCGAGTCAGCATTCCACAGAACTTCATTTGACGTGCGACGGACCTGGCGACTGATCAGGGTTGAGATTACAGCCCGGAGCTAGACTGAATTAAAGCTTCTCTCCTCTTGTATCGCAATCATGGCGGTCGATAACAAACGCTGACACGCTCAACCCCGATTATTGACTCACCAATAGACGCAACCTTCTGTTCTCCATCCTCCACGATTAGTCACGACACATTGAAGTGACAATTCAGTGACATGTTGTTAGGGCCGCGTTGAAACATCTCCTGGGCGACGCCAAGCAGGACTCCCAGGTATTCACGCCAAAACTTCCACCCCATTAAACTGTCTCCGGAGAAGGGAAACTTCAGCTAGACGTATTTTTTATTAATTATCCGCCACGCTTATTAATTATTCCTTTATATATATTACTAACTAATTTATTAGTCTTTTCCGTATATTATAGTATTAATTTTATAAATATATAATATCTACGCCGCCGCTAGTAATAAATATTCCTTAAAATAAAAGAGACTAAGTACTATAATTTAAAAAAAAAAATAATAAATATTAATAAGTTAATAAGCTTTAAGCTTATTATATTAAATTTTAAAAGTATTAAAGAGACTATTTAAATATATTTTTTAAAACTTATATTAAATTTATTAATAAGGCCTTCGTCTACGTTTTAAAAATCGTTAAATATTTTTATAATTAAAAGCGCCTTATTATTAATATTATTTAAATATATACTAGCGAGATTATTAAAGATATTAAGATAATAAATTTATTTATTAATATTTTTTAAAATAACTCTCGTAAGATCTTAATTATTATTAAAGTTATTATTTTTTTTTTTTTTAAAATTAGATTATTTATTAGTTTTAATATTTAAATATAATATATTTAATAAATATAGTTTATAAATCTTTTTTTTATTTATATTATAAATAATTCCTTCTATATTATATCTATAGATATATCCGAGATAAAAATTATAATTAAAATAAATTATATAAATAAGACTAAAGCCCTAAAAAAGAAGAGAATATAAATAATAATTAAAATAATTAATATTATAATTATTCTAGCTACTAAATAATAAATTATTTTAAAAAATATTAAGATCTAGATTATCTAAAACTTTTATAATTATAATATTAAAATTTTTATCTTTAACCGCCGGGACTATAAGCTCTTAAAATAATATAATAATTAAATTAAATATCTTAAATCTTAAATCTAGTTAGCTATTAAGCTTTATAAAATAATTATTTATAAAATCTTTATTAAGCTAATTAAAGAAAAGAAATTTAATAATAAATTAATTATAAAAGTATATAAGATTTTAATATTAATTAATAAAAAAGTTTTCTCTTTTAAAGAATTAATTAAATTAATTATTTAATTTAAAAAGCTAAAAGAGAAAATAAAATCTTTAATTATTAAATTTAATAAAATTAAAATTATTAACTTATTTATTAAATATAGCTTATTTTTAAATTATATTAATTATAAAATTAAGAAATATAATTAAATTTATTATATTTTATAATATATTATTTATTAACGATATAAATACGCCCTTTATAATTATAATATAAATATTTTAATTTATAATTATTATATTTAAGACTATCTTATATCTATATATTTTTATTATAATAAGCTTAAATTTAAGTTTAAGTATTATTTATATAAATTAAATTATTTAATATAGTTAAACTAATATTAAAATAAAAATAAATTAATTAAGGTTTATTACGTTTAAATAATATAAAAATAAAATTAACTTAATCTTTATTATATAATATCGTTATTAAAATAAGTTAAAATAATCTTTAATATTAATATCTCTTTATAAATAATATTTAATATTCTTTTAATTAAAGTAATAATATTAATAATAAAAGAATTATTATAAATAACTTAAATTTTAAAAAATAAACTTTTAATCTTTAAAAAAAGAAAGAGATAAGATTTCTTAAATTAAATATATAATATTACTTTAATTAAACGCTTTAATTAATACGCTAATATTACGCTTAAAATTATTATAAATAAGTTTATAAAGGCGGTTTAAGAAATTTAAAGTTTTAAATTATTTTAAACTTTAATTTAAAAAATAATCTTAATTTTTAAAGATATCTTTAAAATTAAGTTAATAATATTATATTTATTATAATAAGAGCTTACTTTAATCTTTTTATTATTATTAATATTATTATACTTTAATACTTCTAAAGAGATAAAAAAGAAGATTATAATTAATATAAATTTAACTATTAATAACGACGATATTATATTATTTAATAATAATAATTTATTTAATATATTCTTAATTTTTATTTTAGAAATATCTTTATAAATTATATTAGAGAATCTTATCTAAATTAAAAATATTTATAAATTTAATATTAAGCTAGCTTATATAAACTAGATTAAAGCTTAAGAATAATAAAAGAAAACTTTTAATAATTAAATTAATAAAAATAATATCTTTATTAAAAGCGGTTTATTTAACTTAATAATAAAAAAATTTTATTATTTATATAAATTAATATCCTATTATACTAATTAAGTCTCTTTTAATAAATAAATATAATCTTAAAATTATTTAGTTAAATTATTAAAAGAGAAAAGAGTTTATAATAATCTCTTTTTTTAAAGATCGCTAAATCTAGATTTATAATATTATTATAGCCTTAGAACCCTAAAATAACTTTATAAAATATATTATATATTATTTATTAAAGAGCCGGTTTAATCTTATTTATAATATAGTAAATAACGTTTAAATAAAAATATATATATTTATTATAATTTATATAGCTCTTAATAGCTAGAAAATAATAATATATAATTAAAACTTTATTATAATTAATCTTTAAATAAAGAGAGCTAGACTAATTTATATTTATATAATATATAATCTATTCCCGTTCGCGTAAAAAAATAATAAAAATAATATATTTATACTTTTATCGTTAACTATAATAATAAAAAACTATAAATTAGATTATTAATTAATAATAAACGACTTTAATTTATATTATAATCTTTAATAGGGGCTAAATTATAAATATAAATACGCTTAAGCGGATAATCTAATTAATATTATTAATTAATATAATCTTTAATTTAATCTCTTTTAAAGAACTTCTATTTATTTAATTATTTTTTATTATAATAAAACTTATATTAACTTTATTTTAATAACTTTTAATCTTTATAATTAATTAATTAATTATTAAATTAATAATAATCTTTTATATAATTTTAATTATTTAATTATTACTATTATACTAGTACTTAATATATTTTAATAAAAAATTGTCCTTAAATATTTATTTAAAGAGATAAATTAAAAGATTTTTATATATATTTTATATTAATAGCTTCCGGTAATATTCTTTATTTAGAGATTTAAAAAAATAAAAGTATTAATTATAATAATTATTTAAGCTTTATAAATAGCGATTAATATCTTTATTTTATTAATTTAACCCTCTTTAAAAGTAATTTTAAGATTTATTTATAAACTTAAGAAGCTTTAAATAAAATATTAATAATTAAAATATTATTATAAGAATATCCGCGATAAAGAAGATTATAAAATATATTAATATATTTATAATTATAAAAAACGGGCTATATTAAAGGCGCTAAAATAGACGTATTAAAATAAAATAATAAAGACTATTAAATAATTTAAAGGATTATAAAAACTAGTTAAATAAATATTTAATAAATAAAATTAAACGCTAATAATTTTATCGCTTTAATATTAAAATAAATAAATAAAATTATATAAAAAAAAAATTAATATTCTTAAAAAAGTCTTCTTTATAGTATTATTATCTTTTAAAAGAAATAATATTTAATATTTTATTATTATTAAATTATATAGTTTATTATCGATAATAAAATATAAGATTAAATAAGTAATAAAAAGAATTAATAATAATAAGATTCTTAAATTATTTAATATCTTTAATTAAATCCTTAAATTAGCTATATTATATATAATTAATTAATATTAATATCTCTTTAATATATATATTTAATATAAATATAATCTAATAATCTTTTAAAAAGCTATAATTATAATAATTAAAAAGATTAATAAAGTTAATTATATATTAATTAAAGCTTATTATTTAATTATTTTAATAAAAATCTTAAATAAATTACTTAATAATATTATTATAAAATATTTAAGCTATTTAATAAAGGCGTATAATATTCTTTTATAATATTATTACGGCGCCTAAAAGAAAGTATTTATAAAAATAATATTTTATATAATCTATAAAAAGATAAAAATAATCTAAAGATAAAAATTAATAATAACTTTAATATATTTTAATATTATAAACGCTTTTAATAATATTTATTAAAAATAACTTTAATATTATCTTTTAAAGCGCTAAATAAATCTTAGTATAATAAATTATATTATAATATAAATATAAGGACGCTAGATAATATTAAAATTCCTTAAGATTAATATTAAGAATATAATTTAATTTAATATATTTATAAATATCTTATAGAGCTTCTCTTTATTATTTATTTTATATCTTTTTTATAACGTAGATCTTTTAAAATTTAAAAATATTAATAATATCTTAAAATTAAACTTTATTAATAATATTAATATATTAACTATTAAACTTATAATAAAATATAATTATAATTAAATAATAATTATATAATTTAAATTATTAAATTAAAGTCGGCGATTATTATTAAAATAGACTTTAAAAAAAACGAAATTAATATATTTTATATTTATATAGGCGATACGTTAAGAGTAATAAAAAATAAATTTTTTTTTAATTTTTATAAATAATAAGACCGAAGCCTAAACTATTATTTATTTTAATTAATAAATTAAATATCTAGGGCTAATATAGGACTAGAAACTTAATTAATAAATATATATTAAATAAATTAAAGCTAAGATAGTTAAGAGAATTAAAATTATATAAAATATTATTAAATTTATTTAAGGTATTAATTTACTAGTTATAAGGATAATTTATATTATTTATATAAAATTAATTATACTTTATATAGCTTTAATTTAATAAACTATTAAATTAAAGCTAAATAAAAAGATTATTAAAGTAGTTAATATTAAAGCTTTAATAATACTTTAAAAGAAAGTTATAATTATAATATTAAAGACGTTTAAATATATTATAAGAGCGATATTTAAAATCTTATTATATATTCCTTTAATACCGGTAATCTTAAAATAATAAATAAATAAAATTTATATTAAAGTTATTATTAATCTAATATAAAATATATTAATTTAATAAAAATAATATATAAAATAAATAATAATATTCTTCTATAAGAGTCTTTTTTAGATATTTAAGGAAATATATTTAAACTACTTTAAATATACTTATTTAGAAATAATTAATTTATTTATAATATCTTTATAATATATCTTAATTATAATTTATCTTCTAAAAATAACGAATAAGATAAAAGCTTAATATTATTATATATATATATAATAAAGAACCGATAAACTAGTTTTTTATATTAATAATATTAATATAAATAATTAATAAATAATAATATTTTATTATCTTTAACTTTAGCTAAATAATAATTAGTATATAAATATTAAAGATTAATATATAATATATAAAATTAAACTATTTAGTATTAATATAGCCCTTAAGGCGGCGACTTAATAAATAACTTAATAAAATATATTAAATAATTAAGTTTATCGGCCCGAAACGCGCTTAAAATAAAACTTTATATTTAACGGCGCTATTAATATTACTTAATAACTAAATAGAAATAAAAAGATTATTATAATATTTATTAATAACTAAGTAATAATATTATTTATATATAATTTCTAATATTAATTAAACTAATAAATTATTTATTAGAACGTTAAGCTTATTTATATATTAGTTTAAATAAAATATTTTATTAAAATAAAATAGATTCTAATTTATAAAGAGACTTTAAATAATAAATATATAGATAAACTAGTAAAAGAGTATATTAAATAAAGTTTATAATTATTATTAATAAGGTTTAAAGATTTATTAATATTTAAATTTATAATCTAAAAATAATATATCTTTAAATAATAAGCTATCTTTTAATATTAAATTAATATTAAAAGAATAATTTATAAAATTATTAAAGGATTTATTATATAAATTATTTAAATATTATATAAAAAATTAATTAAGGCCGCTAGCTTACTAATAATATAAATAATAATAAAAAAGATAAAGCTTAATATCTTTTTAATTTTAATAATAATTAAGCTAATAATCTACTACGTATATAATAAACTATATAAAATAATATAATATATTATTATAGCCTATAAGCTATACGATAATATTAAAAGAGAAATATAAAACTTAAATAAAACGCTTTTATAACTATAAATATTTATTAAGTAGAGCTATATAATTAAAGTAATATATATAATAAAGATTATTAATTATCTAATATAGTTTTATATTATATTAATAATAACTTTTTTATTAAAAAAGGGTCCTTTTAAAGATCTTATAATAAATAAAGAGAAATAAATTATATTTAATTATATAAAATATCTATATTAATAAGTAATACTATTAATATAAAATATTTATATAAAGATATTAATAATAATATTTTTTTTAATTTTAATTAAAAGAATTACCTTTAAATATTTATATAATTAATTAAATTAAGGGCGATATAGTTATAATAATATAATAATATAATTAAAGAATTAATATTTATATTTATATCTCTAAATAAAATAACCTCTAGACGTTATCTTTATTTTAAAATATAATTAACTATATCTTTAAAAAGAGATTATTAAATTAATATTATTTTTTAATATAATAAAGTTAACTAATAAGATTAAAGTTTACTTTAATTAATTAAGATTATATTATTAAGAATATATTTTAAATTAAAATATTTAAATATTTATCTTTAATTATTATTTTAGCGTATTTCTTTAATTAATATAAATTATTATTAAATTATAATCTATCTTTATTAAGCGTATTATATTACTTTTATTATATTTATTAGCTAGCTAATTAATAAAATATAATAAGTTTTATTAAGCGAATAAATCGGACTAATATTATTTATAAGATAATTTAAGATTATTAATATTATTAGTATACTATTATAAAGGAGATTATAAATATATTAAATAAATCTAATAAAGATAAGCCTAGTATATTATAAGAGATATAAGAGGTCTTCTAGTCCTACTAACACTTAGAGTATTAAGTATAGTAATAATAGTAATTAGTTAAGATATATATATTCGTTTACTAATCGCTATATTAATAATACTTTAGATATTTAAAGCGTTATATATAAAAGAAGTATAAATAAAGATATAAATAAAGAGTCTTTAATATATATTTATTATTTTATATATTTACTTTAAATTTAAGTTTATTTATATAACTATTTAAATAATAGTAGCTTAAAAGCTTAAATATATTAATATTTATTTTACTATAATCCTTTTTAACTTATAATTATTTATCTCTTAAATAGTATTATTATAAGTAAAAGAAATATTTTAAATATAAAGAAAAAGCTAATTTATATTTTTTATTTTTTATTCGGTTCTTTTAAGTTTAAAAATACTTTTTATTATTTTTTAAATCTTTTATATTTAATTTATTTACTTCTTTAGCGGTCTAGATCTTAATATTAAAGATAACTTTAAGCTAGCTTTAGGAATCTAAATATTAAGTTTAAAGAATATTATTAAATTTAATTTTAATACTTTTAAAGAGCTAGCCTTAATAAGAGTTATTAAATTTATTATACGTTTAATATTTAAGCTCGTATATAAAGTAATTTTAAATAAGTTATTAAAGACTTAATTATCTTAATTAAATCTCTTTTAATTATCTTTAATTTAATTTTTACTTAGTAAATAGTCTAGTATAAAAATAGAATAAACTTTTTAAATATTTCTTTTTATAATTTTAAAGATTAATTCTATATATTATTAATATTAATTTTTAAATAAAGCTATAATTTATAAAGTTTTATTAATAAGCTAAATCTTAATATATTTTAATATCTAAACGTTATAGGAGGCTTTATTAAATTAAATTAAAATATCTCTTCTTTTAAAATCTTATTATTTATTTTTAAAATAAAGATATATCTTTATTTCCTTTAATAAGTTAAGGCTAGTATTAATATATTAGTTTAATAAATTAAAAATAGTATCTCTTTTTTTTTTAAATTCGTAGATTATTAAGATCTAATAGTTATTATTATAAAATATTAATATAAAAATTATCTTATTAATATCTAGAATATAATTAAGTAAAAGGAGATTTCTTTTTTTATTTTAGAATCTATTACTATAAGCTAAACTTATTATTATAGATATTTATATATTTAATAATCTCTTTTAGTAGGTTAATAACTTTAATAAAGCGAGTATTCTAGTATTAAAGATATTATTAATAAGTTATTTATCGTACTATTTATTATATATAAAGTTTTCTAAATTAATAATATTTAAATTTTTAATAAAAATATCTTTAGCTTAGATTAATTAAGTAAATTATAAATTTATAAGATTTTATCTCTATTAAGTAAGGATCTTTTATATTATTTTAAATTACTTTATTAAATAAAATAATAACTAGCTTATTAATTAAAAACTATAAAATAAATTATAAAGTTAACTAATTACTAGATTATTATTTATATAATAAAAAATATTTTATTTTATTATCTCCGCTATTATATCTAAAGAAGACTTTTATAATCTTTTAATATTTTTTATAACTACTTAAAATAGCTCTCTCCGATAATTAATAAAAATTAAAATATTTATTTTATTATTATTATTATTATAGTTATATAGGACTAGATTTTATAAAATATTTTAAAGTTTTAAAATATTAGAAGAAAATCCTTTACTTATAATATTTAGAGACTTTAACTTATTATTAAATTATTTTTATTTATTATAGATATATTATAATAAAAAGATATTTACTTTATTAATAACTAAGGCGCTCTCTTTAAAAGAAACTATTTAATTTTTTATTAATTTAGCTTAATTTTAACTTTTAATAATCTTCTTCTTTTTAAAAGAGAGATCTTTATCTATAAAGATATTATTAAAGTTAATAATAATCTTTTAAGTTTTCTTTTAAATAAACTTCGGATTTATAAATTCTTTAAAGTTAAAAATATTAAACTTACTCTTTCTATTTTATCTTTAAAATATAATTAAAGCTATTACTTAAAACTATTAATTATTTAAGATTATTAAAGCTTAAAAAGGATTTTATAGTCCTCTTATTCTTTTATAGTTATATATATTTAAGATTAAGTATATCTCTTTTTTTATAAATTCGTTTATTAATAAATATAATTAAAAAATTATTATTATCTTTATTTATTTAGCGTCTAAAATTATATTTTAATTTTTAAA
>JAOSBN010044339.1:0-15092 GCA_027563595.1 Erythroxylum suave
TGACTTGACGGACTGGTAGTCTTCTGGTTTGCTCTGTGTTGACGAGATGGAGGACGCCTGGCTCGGGTCCTGCTGCTCGTTTGGCGATGGCGTTGTGGATGTTGCCTCTTGCTGCTACGCTTGTGGCTTGCTGCAAGCAGCTCAAAAGCAGTAGTGAGGTTTGGAGACTGGCTGATAGCATTTTGTTGGGCTCGACTGTTGCTGTGCAAGGTAGAGAGGATGTAGATGTGGTTCTGCTAATGAGAATCAGGATGGGAATGCCGGCGTTCATATTTATGCTGCTTCTCCTGAACGATCAGATCTCAGATGTCGGTCCTTGGACTGTCTATTGAGCACATTACATGTGTGATGTGCATACTCATCATTTGATTCAGGTATAGAATATTGTTTCAAACCAGTTTAAGTTCACTATAGCTCGAGCTTAATCGGGTTGTATCCATGGTTCGTTCAAAATAGCTATCGGCACGGGCCAGAGACTGTACACATCCCAGAACCCTTGGAGAATATGCCTTTCGAATGCTGCTCTCCATTGAATGTGGGGAAACCCCGAGCATGAAAAGACATCATGAGCTCCTGAACAGTATAACTTAGTCGTGCGCATCAATGACGATGGCTCGAGAACATTGACGTTTTCAACCAGTATATCGATCGGTGGCGGTAACCAGCACGAACAAAGATTTTCAGCAGGGAAATGAGAGCCTCAAAATCCGTCGTGCAAGGAAGTGTCAAATTAGACGCGTACAGACCTGAAAGTGGACTGGTTGAGATTTTTCCATATCTCATAGCTTGGACGGTCTGAACTACTGATGAAGTCTGATTGACCAACATTGCCTTCTGCCATAGGCATGTCTAGGAGTACCAGCTGTCTGATCGGGTTATTGATGATCAGTTTCTCCGCCGATGACCCTGTGTGGCTGGTCAAGAAGATAGTAACGTGACGTCTTGTTGAGGTTTGAAAACTTATGACCAAAGCGTGCTTGTTTCGCCTCACATAGTGTCGAAGAATATGAATGTTCAATAGGACAGCAGCCTGCACTGACGGGCAGTGCACGAACATGAGGTTGAGAAGCCAAGCGAAGATAGGTGGTGCTCGTTTTCTGCCTCACAAGCCGCACAGCAACGGATCACACCATGTCTCAGCTGCTGAGGTGCGAAGCTCGAATGCCATCGGCCCAATTGACCTCATTAATCTTGCACCTACTATTGTTTCGACATGGTTGTCCCGTACTCTCCGCAGTCGTTGACCCCTTGTTGTATGGGCTGCCAGCGCCCAATACGAGAACTGTCGTAAGCCAAGGAATTAGGCGAGGGTGGCTTCTCTTGTCGGGCGAGGTGTCTATGCCTATCCGCAAACCATTTGCTCGTTACGCATACGAGCATGTGCAAGGCATCATTGGGATTGCGTAGAGTCGCTTGCCTATCTCAAACTCTCTATCAGTTCATCTATGTCTAGCATGGATGCTACCATGATAGGTGTAAGGTCAAGAAAGAGCCATCGAGATTTACACGACTAAACACCAACACAGCCTCTCCAGCACCAAAATCAGATGATGCTGAGCGACCTGTATGCGTTCAGGAACAATGTGTGCAAGCCGAAGTCGCTGTGAATACCATTTGATGTTCTCCGCGCTGCATTGGACATGATCCCATATTGGTCACCGCTGTGTTCCGCAGCTTTTGTTTTGGTACTCTCTGTTGTTGTGTTCAAAGCATTTGAGAGGGATTCCGGCGAGCGGACACTACCACCATACGAGTACCGAGCTCTGAAAAATGACCGATCGACAAGGTTATTCACCCTTCTACCTGCCTGGAGCTTCCATGCACCTGTTAGAGGATTTCTTTTCGAAGTCGACCTCGATTCTAACCCAGTGTACGAAGGGCTTTCATACCTCTGCGGGGACTCAGCACCTGGACATGAGGTACAGGTCGTCAGCTCGAGCAATGGCGGTAAACACGGAAAACATAATCTTCCTGTGTACCCAAACTGTCTCTCAGCGCTCAGGGCACTGCGACATCGCTTGAAGAGCCGTACTTTATGGGTGGATGCTCTGTCCATTGATCAGGGCCCCACTCCAGAGAAGAGTCAGCAGGTTAAGATGATGACTGAAATCTACCGCAGAGCCCAGAGAGTTCTCGTCGTACTCGAACCTGATGCAGGACAAGAAGATCAAGTTCACTATGCTGCCCGCCTTTACCGCGTCATCGGATGGCTTTATCGCTTAAGGTTGCTTAGACCTTACGACCGAGATGAGCAAACGAACAATAGAATGCCAAAGGCTACCAGACTGACGATGGCTTGTGATAGATACGTCGAGTCTCGTAGCAAGAAATTGGGCGGTGAGTCTTTCTATGCAAGGTCCAACCGCTTTCGATCTAGGACGAGCTAAAAACTGATTTCTTCTGAGGACAGATGCATTCAATGCACCATTCTTGAATCGCTACTTCAAACGCGTGTGGACGGTTCAAGAGATTGCGATGGCTCGAGACATTCGCATTCATTATGGGAAGGCAGTCATCGCTTGGCAAGACTTTGTGGTTTCCGGCCTATTTACCGTCAAAAGAGGCGGATTTGTGAAGAATCAACAGGCAAAGATAGACGTTTTCCAAGGCTCTGCCTTCCACTGGGACTTGATCAATGGCTTAGAATCACACTTCGTGTTGCCAGACATCTACGGCTTGGAAGCCTTGAGCAACAGCAGTGATTCCCGGAATACGCTAGAGAAATTTGGTCGTGGCACCTCAGAGTTGGCTCTGATCAAATCCAAAGGTTTGCAGGCTTTCGATCCCAAGGACAAAGCCTATGCAATGCTATGGGCTTTTGCTGACATCAGCACCAATCTTGGCACCCTTTTCGATGTCGACTACAACAAACCAACGGAGCAGATATACTATGAATTCAGCACAGCCGTCTTCGTCAGGACAAGTGGCTCATCACTCCAATTCTATCTTGTCAACAGCTTGCCAAGAAATGGGGCCCTCCTGTCGTGGGTGCCAGACTGGAGTGTCACGTCGCCGATGTCATTTTTCGTATGGTGTGAAAGATTGAGAGACTTCAACGCCGCAGGAGAAGACTCTCGTCAGTACCACATGAGCATTGAGAGCCCAGTGTTGCAAATCTCGGGGCTCAAACATTCTGGCATGAAAGCATTTCTTCGTCTTTCCCAGACAGCTCGCAAGAGAGATCTACACGGCGGAAGCACTGGGGAACTCATCGAGGCATTGATCGATGCGGCAGACCTGATTCGAAGCCTCATTGAGGTTGACAGGGCACATACCTCTTACGAGAATGAGAGTGCTCTATTTCAAGCAGTCCACCGGGTGGTTCATTCTCAGTACGCTCTGCACGCGACGGTGGCAGACGACCATCGAGATTTCCACGCAACTCCGCTCGAGGTGAAAATTTCACGAGATCGAGCCGTTAGTGTTGGTCTGTTGCGACTTCAAGTTTTCAATGACTTGAAGTTTCTTCTCCATGAACCAACCGTACCCAGAGAGAGAGTCCGTCAGGTGCTTCAGCCGCTTCTACTGGCAGATCAAATCGAGGAGGTGTTGACCGAGTCGAACTCAACTACTCATTTGATCCCTTTGCTGGCTGTGGTCACGTCAATCTCACCCTATCTCGATGTGTACCACTTCTTGCATATGCTCGTACTGGATCATCATGATAAAGACATCTTTATCACTGATGAAGGCATGATCGGAATGGCTTTTCAAGGGCTGAAGGCGGACGATTTCGTTGCGCTTTGGCAAGGTTGTCCTAGTCCCATGATTGTAAGACCACTGACTGGGTCAGAGAATGGGCCGGACTTAGTCGCATTGCATGGTCCTGCGTTCGTCGACGGGATCATGATGGGTGAAGGCTGGCCTACAGACAAGAGTAAGCTGATGGAGTTCAATGTCATTTGAAAGAGCCACGCGTGTCCGTATCTTTAGTATGGAAAGACCCACGCTTGAAAATCACTGGTACAATTGCAATTCTTGGAATGGCAACTCGCAAACTCTGACAAGTGAATCTATGCATCACGTCTCGCACGCATTTGCTCAGCCTGCCGTGTATTCATTCATCTCTTGTCGCTACAGGATGAATGAATTACTATCAAGCCCTGATCAATCTATAGGCGCAGACCATAAACGGTAGGTAGCCACGGCAGACCACAACCATCATCGACATAGATGCTATCGACGAGATCATCACTAACCGATAATCCTTCTCAGCATAATACTCTGACGGTACCCAATTCGATGGTTCCATTGCCTCAGCAGCGTTGGATCCGTGAAGGGCAAAGATCATCTAGAAAGAGGCACTGGTCTGCCAGAAGTGTCACGGAGAGTCCAGATGGATGCAACCCGTACGACAATAGCCCACATTGGCACCGGCGGCCACGAGCTCGCAAACGCACACATACATTCTCTGCAATGTTCACTACCGTCGTGCCGTCATAGCACAAGTCCTTCATCCAGCCTTCCCTGGTACTCGACCAGTGTCTCAATCTGCTTCCTAGATTCTTCACCGACCAAGTGATTGAGCAACCACAAACTTAAATCCAAACCTGCTCCCGGACCACGACTCATCATCATGCGGCACCCTTTCCGCCCAGCTCCGTTCACACCGCCAGGGACGTTTACCACGAACCGTTCAGCCCCGTCGACCACCGTCGTATCGGTTCCAGACACCATCGCACGCAATCGATCCATGTCACCGCTGTTGGTGACAGCCACTTGGCCCTCCAGGACACCAGCCTTCGCCATGAACAGCGCTCCTGTGCAAACTGACATGATGATCCTATCACTCTGAGGTCTCGGAGGCAAAGACGCAAAAGCATCGATCAGGGCCATAGGATGCGTCGCACCGCTTTCGAGCACCTTGTCAGAGCTGCCGCCAGGAACGATCAAGACGTCGAACTCTTCCAGCCTGTCATGAGCTTCCTCAAGGCGGAGGTGACTGGCCACCTTGATTCCTATAGATGTCGTTGTGAAGTCGGACTCGGCTGTAGTCACGACGTTGAAGGGCTTCGACGATTCATCTGATAATTCTCCGCCTGGAAAGCGTGCGAGCGATAGGAACTCTGCCGGTCCCGCAAAATCTAGTATGTCAAATCCTTCGTACAGTGCCATGAGCACCTGAATCGGCTTCTGGACGGACATGTTGAGCCTGGGCGTGGAGTTGTCCTGTTGATGGGTCGTGGTTGGCTGACTAGTACTGAAAAATATCTATTTCGTATTTATATACTCAGGTGATGATCTATGCTGAACAAGTTGTGAGCTTTAGGTGATAGTGAATTGAAGTGTTCATGAAGTCGACCTCCAAGGAAGGCAGACTCACCCTTGATCCATCTAAAATAGATTATCGAAACGAGCGGATCATCGAATAGACGCCTACTTCCAACAACAAGACATCAATATCTCGATACTAAAGCGATCGGCAAGCTTTCGCAAAATCAAACACCATATGATTGGTGGATTCAGACTCATTAGGGGAGGTCAGGTAGTATTGTATCCATCTTTCAAGCATCGTGGCCGGCACCAAAACCGGGACGGGTTTCCTTCGCTATCCGTTCCGCCAAGCTCGTTACGCTCTTTAGTCTGCGCTCCATTTCTGTGCATGTCAGAAGCAGTCATATACCACTTAACCTTCGATGGTTCTGGGCTTGAATCGGCATGTGTCTTGTCTGGGCTGGCGTCAGACGAGTCGTGACACTGGGTGCAAGCAAAACAGCATGCGGTGCGGCTCAATGTGCCACACCGCGCCGCGTGATTGTGCAAGCCGGACTTAGGACACTACGGTAGAAGTTTTTCCTTCCACGCTTACGACATCCGGGACACGATCCACTGAATGAAAGGACATACACAATCGATTTGAGAGCCATGTGTCTGATAGACGACAGGTATAGTTGTAGTCAACGATGATCACGACAGATACTCCTGCAGCATATGTGACGCTCCGCAGACATGATCAAACCATTCCCACTTACGAGTCTCGTCAAGCTTCACTGGGCTCTGTGTCCGGTGTACAAGCATGCTATCGTTGTCAAACGCGAGTTCCCAATGTATACAAACCGCTAGAGAGGTGGACAGGACCATATGCACTCACATGCATATCACCAGTTCCAGCAAACCATCCAACGTCGATACCGCGTTCGATGGTCAGGAGCCAACAAGAGGAGTCAAGGGACTCTTATCGAATGACAAAACAATACGACGCCAACATTCACTGAGCAGTGCGAACGATTCGTCGAAGGTCAAACGTTGCCAAGGAATTAATACTGTCAGACTCGGGCTATCTGAGGCATCTAAAATGATCGCAAACGAAGATTTCGGGAGTTGATTCTAGCCAGGAGCAGATGTCGAAGATAGCCCCAGCGAGAGGTGCCTCGTGTCTCCAGGATCACCGATGCGAATACGACAGTGTTCACTGGGCTGTGTCGGTTGCGATGACCAGGCGTATTCCACCTCTTGGCCTCTTCAATACGAGGAATGCGGAGGCAGTTCCTAAACATGTGCTTATGAACTGTATATAGATTGGTAGAGACCACAGCAGTCGTTCCATTCCTCATTTCAGATCCGAATTCGACAGCTAAAGCACTTCAGAAATGGCATACAACGCTACATCAACGTATGTAAACGATCCTATAGGCTCACTATGTCGTGCTAATACTTGTCAATCAGGTACCTCGACCCTAGAGATAAGGAGATCAAAGAGCTCGAGGCAAAGCGAATGCCTTCTCGTTCGCCTTCTCCACGCCGCATGTCAAATGAATCATCTCCTACTCGATCTGAGTATGCGGAATCGGTCAACGAAGTCACTAAAGATGCCAAGATCATCTTTGATGCTATGAACTCGAAATCCAACTTCAACGTCAGAATCATGAACTCGGAAGGCATATGCCTGTATTACGTGGACAATTCATCGTTCACGCCGAAGAAGCCGGACGTCACCGTCTTTGAAGGTTCTGAGAAGAATGGACCAATCGTTGGGGTTTGTAAATGGTCGCACATGTATGCGAAGACCGTCGTCTTTGGCCTAGGAGACACTAAAACGCACGAGAGCGAGGTGAGATGGGACGAAATGAAGAGCGACTCACGATACCACCTGAACTACAGGTGGACTTTCAAATCGCCAGATGGACAGACTCGGCAGTTCGCGTGGAAGCGAACTCGTCAGGCTGAGCATGGAGCGAACAAGTGGAGCTCCAAGAACTATAAGCTGACCGACGAGCAGACTGGTCAAGTCGTGGCCATCTTCGGCAGCAACAGATTGAAAAGCTGGCACAAACTCGGCAAATTCACATTGACCGTCGACTATGGGAAGGAGTGGCAGTTGACAGTCTTGTTGACCGGCCTTGCTCTGATTGAGATGAGTCGTCGTCGCTCCCGGTCGAGAAGAGCAAGCGCCGCTGCAGGTGGTGGTGGCGGCGGCGGCGGAGGAGGTGCTTGATGCATTCCGAATGCAGAGCTCCGGCAAGATCAACCACGTCCAACGCGAATTGAGACTGAGTTGGTCTCAATACAAATTGACAAGATGTGATGGCACTACTCCAATGTTAGAAAAGGCCAAGAAGATGTTAGTGGTTAGCGGTCTGGGCAAGTTTGAGTTCTGCCGATCCATTAGCTAGCAGCAGCAGAACGAATATCAACCTTTGCGCGCTCGCGCTCACGCTCCTTCTCGCACTTACTATTAGTCCAACAGATTTAACCGATCTCATCAATACATCTCCTGGTTTTCGTGATGATCTATTCCATATCCTTCAGTCCATCTCGAACATCAGCTTGGGATGCATATAAGCAGAAAGGCTGAGAATCGGCCCCCAGCTGCCAGCCGCTTCAGTTTCGATGCACAGCCCCCATCATGCCGGGCAAAGGTTGCAGCCAACCAAGCCCAGAGTGTGCAAACCTCCCGTTTCGCATGCCCAGCTGTTGTTTCGCTGGTTCGCTAACGGCAGATAAGGTACCTTTCCTGCGCGACTTACATCTCTCAATCTTGGCGCAGTGCATCTAGTCAGGGTGCCGATATAGATGTTTATGACAAGTACTTCTACATCTCTCAGCCTGGCTTCGCAAATTCCCATCGCATGCCTACAATCCAGTCTCTTGGCCATGTTTAGAGCGAGACGGTGCTCTCTGGACTGTGTCTGAATCATGCCACATCGAAGACGGGTGCGCAATGGTGAGGTTGAGACTGGAGTTGAACTCGTGTCCTTGGTAAAATCACCGACTACCACAGTAGCTCCGGTAAGGAACAACGATTCTGAATTTCCGAGCTGTAGACGACCAACACAGAAGCTATGGCAACCATTCTGGTTAAGGACTGCCGTACTGGCTTCTTTTTTCTGCATCTATGTGGCTTTGCTCGTAGCCACCATCCTCATCTATGTCTTCTCGGTCAAGAACAATGGATTCTACGTATCCGACTCGACCAGTCAGTTCGCCTGGACCTATGGTCCAACGGCAATACTAGTGCTTGTTGTCAGCTTATGGCGTCAGGTCGACTACCATTGCAAGCAGCTGGCGCCGTGGCGAGAGATGTACCAGAAGCCTTCGATCGCCTCGCGCACTCTTCTGAGAGATTACCTGTCACCTCTCCAAATCGTGGCATTTTTCAAAGCCACCAAAGAAGGTCATTATCCGGTCATAGGTAGCGTGATCGGGTTTGGACTGTTGAAGCTCATTGTGAGTCAAGATTTGCAACGAGTGTTAAATTCTAACGTAAGCTAGACCGTTTTCTCCACTGGACTCCTGGTCAAAAGTACAACATCATTCTCCGATACAGAGATACCGATGATAGCTACTACGGGATTCGATAGCTCAAGCTTCAACCTGACCACGTTCGAGCAGTCTTATGTCTCAACCACCCCTGTGTACAAATATTACGGCAGTCTGGTTCAAGGTCTACCATTGGATACGGGAGTGACACACAATTCCGTGTACACATCCTTCAAGTTGGCTGATTCCACATTAGTGAATGCAACACTATCGGCCGAGGTGGATGTACTGATCCCTGAGTATGAATGTGCTGTTTTGGATTCTGAGCTCGGTGAATTGGACACTGATTATATGCTTTTATCGCTCAATCTTCCCAATGGCGTGATTTGTCAGCAATGGTCTCCGTTTTCCATTAGGTTTCCTCGTCTTCAACCTCCGTCTTCACCGTCGAGAGATTTTATAACCGACCGGCAGCCAATCGCTTGCAACGGTAGCAATGTAGACGATGTGGCACTTGGCCAAAGTATATCGATCTACATACTTTTGGACATCGAATATGAATCGCTTGGGAACTCGAGCAATAGCAACGCTTCAACCGCTGCTGATGATCTTTCATGGAAGGCTGTTCAATTGACGACAGTCGCGTGTGTACCTTCGTATCGGATCACAAGAGCGCAACTTTCTAATGATACGACAAGGACTGGTATTCCTGCTATGAAATTCTTAGAGCCTCAAGTAAACAGAACTCTGCCTGTTTTTAACGGAACTGACATGTGGTCGATCTACCTGGGACTACCCGAAGCAGTGTCGAATTCCGCATATGCAACCGCAGGCGCCACCTCGTTCCCCGACATCTTTACGTTGATGGCGTTAAGTCAAGGCTCGTCAGAAACCAGTGTGCTCCTGGACGGTCAAACACTCAAGCGTGCGGCCCAAGCTGTTTTCCAGGGCATTATGTCTCAATGGATTCAATTGAACCTGCTTAGTCAGTCTAACGAGCCAATCACTGGCACTGCCACATACACAACAAAAAGACTGCATGTAACTTATACCTCTCTATGGACCATGGTCTCTGGATTTGCCTTGTTGTCGCTACTTACAATTCCAGTCTGGTTGACTACAAAGAGGCGTGTTGTTACCAGAGATCCAAACACCATCGGGGCGGTCGCTGCAATTCTTGCACGGAGCAGCGACGTGGATGAAGTGCTCTACAGAGTAGATGCTCGCACAGAAGATGCTCTCAACAAGAATTTGTCATTCGTGTCGTTCGGCACTGATGTCGTGTCGTTGGACCATACATTAGCATTTGAGATATCAGTAGCACCAGGTTGTTCTAAGCCAACACCCCGATGGAAAGTCCAGGTGAGAAACAGGTGGTCAGCATTCAAGAGAGCGATGGCTTACCTGTTTGTGCCCATCAAGCGCTTGTTCAGTCGCTATAGCAAGAAGAAGACAAGAGGAGGCCAGGAGGTGTCAGATGAACTTCCCGCATGGCGACCTCTTACTCTGAGATTGCCCGTGGTAATCTTGACCTTCGCTCTTCCGGTGGCAATCATTGTGGTGTTGGAGGTGCTTCAGAGATTGTCTGATCATAACAACGGCATCACCGATGTCGCAAAAAGCTCTGACGAGTACATTCGATACATTCCAGCTCTCATTATGTTACTTACAGCTACGCTTTTCAACGCCCTGGACTTTAACATCTCGACATTTGCACCCTACAGCAGGCTCTATATCGGCATTGCATCTGCGAAGTCAACGATTTGCTTGAATCTGCTGGGCAAAATTCCGCCAGATGCACTTGTCAGAGCTGCTTGGGCCGGTCATTTGGGCGCAACGACCTCCATCGCTGCGTCACTTGTCGGATCCCTCCTGACCATCGTTGTTTCTGGGCTCTACGTTGTCCAAGGCGTGGACCTGCCAGGTATTTCCCGTTCCGTTCATCGGCTAGACACTTTCAACACAATGTGGAATAACAGTGTGGCGGGAGATAATTTTGCTGCAGCAACTTTGAGTTTGATCAACAACATGAATCTGAGTTATCCTGAATTTACCTTTTCAGAGATTGCCATGCCCAAGTTTGCCTTAGGAGACTGGATTGGATCTAAAAATTCGGCATCGACAATTTCAGGCTCAGTATCTGCCTCTTTGCCTGCATTACGTGGCAATCTCAGATGTACGACAGTCGAAAGATCTAACATCACCATTCAGACAACGGATCTTGGTACATTCGCCCAATTTACCTACCCTGCAGTTTATGTCAATGTGAGTATTAGCCTGCCTGATGATTGCCATCCGGATGGAGCTGAGGGATTGTCAACAAGAATGTCTTCGTACGTCAATCAGTTCCAAATACCAGAGAGTGGCGGTGTGTATGCCGGTGCTCAAATTGATCTCAACTACGGCGCAGGTGCTGCCGATCTCGTTTA
This sequence comes from Erythroxylum suave, assembly GCA_027563595.1. Taxonomy (NCBI): domain Eukaryota; kingdom Viridiplantae; phylum Streptophyta; class Magnoliopsida; order Malpighiales; family Erythroxylaceae; genus Erythroxylum; species Erythroxylum suave. The sequence continues at coordinate 11,130 of JAOSBN010044339.1, forward strand.
CCCAGAAGGTTCATACATACACCCGGACAGCGATTCGGTTGCGGACAACCCACCTGGCTGCCCGAGTCTTGCCTTCACGTTCGGATGGTTCGCAATGGGCTCAACTGATACGACTAAGGTCACATCCATGGTATGTTTCCAAGAGATGCAGCAGGTTGAAGCCAACGTCACATTACTCCCTAACTCCACGCAAGTCGACATGAGGCTCCCTCCGACATTCAATGAGTCGTCAGTGAAACTCTTACAAAATGGGAACTCAAGCAGCACATCGTTCCAATATCGCATCATGAATAATCTCCAAAATGCATTTGGCTTTCCAGAAACCTACACCCTCGATGCATTTTTCCAAGCTATCACGAGCAATAGCTCGGAAAAGGTGACACCAGAGCTTTTGGTCGGATTAGATGGCGAGCAGCGGCTCTTCAGTGCCATCAATCACTTTTATCGCAAGTACATGGCTCAAGTGATAAACGCGAACATGAGACGCGAATGCAATACGACTGATTCTGGGAGTGAGTCAGTAGCTGTCTGCAGTGCCGATGAAGCCGGATCACTGGATATATTACTGACTGCGAATGTGTTCACACCTCGGCTGTTCCAGAGCGCTGGACCTAAGCTCGCACTGCAAATTATGCTCGGTGTGATGATTGTCCTAGCCATGTTTGCCTTTTGGTTCACCAAAATGCGGAATCTGCTACCTTACAACCCTTGCTCACTTGCGGGGACCATGGGTCTCCTGGCAGGCAGTCAACTGGTGTCGTCACGGTATCATTCTCTTTACCAGCAGCCATTGCCAACAAGGTCGACAGGAGGCAACCGCGAACCGTCAACATTTGAGCCGTTGTTAGGTACAAGTGATCAGGAGTCTCTGATACCAGCAGGATCGGAATGGATGTCTGACAGAGAGCTACAGGAACTGTTCAGCCGTTGGACGTACAGCCTGCAATGGTGGCGGCCAAAACATTGGATCCGTCAGGCAGGAGAAGCCAGCGATGCAGGCGGTCAGAGTAAGCGGTATGGTATCGACATCAGGCAAGCTTCGAGTTGATACTGGAGGCACATACTATTCTTGTCGAACGGCCTAAGAATAGGTAGTCTTAGATAGATTTCTCAAAAAAGCAATACATGGAAGGTAGCTTCGTGGTTGATTGAGCACTTCACATGGAGCACGTCATATCCTTGCCGAGCTCTCGCTTTATCTGCATAATTGTCCCCATAAGCGAATCCTTTAGAACCCCCACTCCATAAAAGTAGCCTTATCCTCGCCATCTAAAAGACAACGAGTCTCCATCTAATCATACTAGGACATCGTTTCGGTGCTGGACTGAAGGCATCCTGTACATCACTCGGACCTCTACTAGAAATTCGATGTACTGTGTTATCAAGACTTGTTGATTACCCGATTCAAGTTAATGTCCGGATTGGATGACCTATGTGCTGCAACGAGACGGTGGATTGTAGATGTACGCTCACTTGGTAAACTTCGGCCGGTGGGTGCTGAGCTTGAAAGCTAAGAAGTCCAGGTGCACCTAGCCGGGAACACCTCGGGATAAATTTCCTGGCCGCATACGTCTTCACGCTCATCACAAACCACACATGCGAATAGCATTACTGACTTATGATCACCAAATGATCCTTCTTACCAATACGTGAACTACTACGAGATGCCGCGTGCGTCGCGAGTAGAGGTTCCCAAGCCTCAAGAAATCCCTGAGCAGACCTTCGTCCTAGACAACGGCGCGTACTCCATCAAGGCTGGCTTTGCGCCTGTCGATGTAGCTTCAGATGCAGATACCTTGACGAGGTGTAATTTTGTACCTAATTGCATAGCGCGGACTCGCGATCGTAAGATATACATTGCGCGGCAATGTGACGACATCTCGCAGTGGAACGAAGCCATTTTCAGGAGACCGTTGGAGCATGGACAACTTGTGAACTGGGAAGCGCAGAAAGAGATCTGGGACAGGTCATTCTTCGATGAGTCTACTGCGAGCAGAGACATCTACGTCGAAGATCCGTCAACTACCACTCTCATCTTGACGGAGACGCCGAACACTATGCCTGCACTGCAGAAGAATGCAGACGAGATCATCATGGAAGAATGGGGATTCGGAGGCTACCTCAGGGCTTTGGGTGGGTATGGCCAACCTGTCATACGTGTTACAGAATCCTAGATGACTGACGAATCTCAGGTCCATCACTTAGCACCTATAACGACCTTCATCCATTATTCGAAGACCCCAAAGCATTAGAAAAGTATCCTCTCGAGACTGGCCCAATGGAATGCTTGCTCGTTATTGACAGCGGCTATTCGCACACAACCATAACTCCCATCTTCCAAGGCAAACCCTTACAAAGAGCAATCAGAAGGCTCGAATTCGGAGGTAAACACATGACCAACTTGTTAAAAGAGATGATCTCCATACGACATTTTGATCTGCACCAGGATGTGAAGATAGTCAACGACATCAAAGAAGATATCGCTTTCGTCAGCACCAACTTTAAGCAGGACATGGAACAGACTTGGAAAGGAAATAAAGTCCAACAGAAAACTACCAACGGTGGAGACATCAGCAACGTCCCAGCCAGTATGGATGTTAGACTCGACTACATTTTACCAGACGGTATCAGGCTCTTACGAGGCTTCTCGAGACCTCACGACCCTTCGGCAGCAGCGGCCAAGAAGCGAAAACTCAACGCCCTCGGGCCCGACTCCGAAGTCGCCATGACGCTGGGCAACGAACGCTTCACCGTACCCGAAATTATCTTCAACCCTTCAGACATCGGATCCAAACAACCCGGGCTGGCCGAATGCGTCATCCAATCACTTTCCACACTTCCCCCATTGGTTCAAGCTACAATGCTCGCCAATACGCTTGTCGTAGGCGGCAACGCAAACATCCCCGGATTCGTGGAAAGATTGCAAGACGAACTGAGAGCGCAGGTCAAGACCGAGTGGCTGGTCAGAGTGCGGAAGTTAGAAGACCCGATGACAACGACGTGGTTGGGCGGTGCTCGACTGGCCTCAAAGCACAGAGAAATCGTAAAGGAGTATGCCGTGACCAAACAAGAGTACGACGAGTACGGCAGTGGATGGATCGCGCGGAAGTTCGTCAGCGGCAGTAAGACCGACACATGATCAGGTCTTCAATTCACCATGACTAATAAAAGGATGGTCATCACCTGCAACATAGCCACTGGCAAAACAAATCTACATTGCCTCTCACGAGTAGCACAGCTGAGCACAAGTCTATGAAGGACACATCGAGCCTCTGGCCTTCATAACGCGACGCACAATCGAAAACGCTTTCGCAGACCGAGTGCCTCGATCGGCAGCAACAGGTTTCTCTAACGTGACAGTCGAAAGAGTTCGAAAGCGGTGGTCTCGGTACCGGTATTAGAAGAGCATCGCCTCGGAAAGGTCGTAAAGTTGTCGTCGGACAGTGACCCAAAAGCGATCTGGCGCAACTAGATCTGTCGTATTGATCCGCAGGGCATGGAATATCGAGGGACATAGTAGGAAGAGCGACAATGACGGGTCAGACATAGACGACGGGAGTGCGTCAAACACACCGGGAGGGACTGATCGACCTCGCACACGTCGTTGACGGAACACTACAGACAGGCCAGCGGCCCAAGATGCGAAGTCACGTTCAAACGTCAGCGAAACCACATCATGAAACACAAAAGTCAGACACCACGTAGTGAAACGCATGAAATAGAGATTTCGTCATTGCAGCCTATCCGAAAAAAAGTGCCTATCAAAAACGTGCTCCCAGCTACCCTGAAACTCCTAATACAAAATCGTGAAAATCTTTTGCATGGCAATGGCGGTTTGCGAGACCGCAGCGTGACGCGGGTTTAGTAGCTTCAACGACGTGTGGCTCTCCTTTGATGCGGTGCCGTGACGACGAACGACTGATGGTGTTCACTCCCGACATCCTCACGCAATCGAAAGATTCC
>JAOSBN010044349.1:0-15091 GCA_027563595.1 Erythroxylum suave
AGATTATGCATGAACATGTAAAGGCATTTCTAAACGCCCATGGACCACTCAAAATTACTATTCTACCCTTTCCATCGATGATGGGATGTTACAAATGTTATGTTCTGTTTTGGGGTTAATGATCAAACATAGATCATGAATTGTTGTTTATGATATTGAGTTGAAATGGAAGTAGGAATAACATGGAAATAATGAGGAATGAGTTAGAAATGATAAACTAAGTAAAAGAGATGAACTAGAATGAAAGTTAAGTTACTTGTGTGCTTAAATACGTTAGATGGAGTGTTTTATTTAACATCTGTATTTTAACTATAACTTGATCTGTGAATATCCAAATAAGATGAAATTTGATTAAAAGTAAATATAAACATATGGCTACATTTTTGGTGAAGGAATCGAATATTAAATTTCCTTAAGAGTCTTGAAATTTGGCTTGAAGTTGAGAATTGTGTTTTGTCGAGGTATGAGAACAGTCTGTAGTTTCTTTCATTATAACTTGCATGATACCGAACAACAATGCATGAATTTGATGTCCTTATAAACTCAAGACATAGAAGAACATTTTATTAGGAGAAGGTGTTGTCTAAAAACCTCATTTTCTAGGTCATACTGGTCATATAAAGCTAACCTAAAAATCTATCTTGAGAAAAAATGGAAAACTGCAGGATAAATGGGAGATTGGTTTTTGTCGCGATCGTGGTAGGGATGTCACGATCGTGGGCAGTGATTTTCATGGTAATATGGTGATTATACAATGGTTAAACCAATTAAGGATTAGGTATATAATTATAATTTTTTTGGTCTTAATTGGGACTTAAAAAGGAACATGAGCGATATTGGAAAAGTGGTTAAATGTGTGATAAGTTTTTATTGATCTTGATGTTATACCTTTAAGGAAAATGATGCTTGAAGGTAGTGCATCTAATTATGAAATTTTTGGAGTGTTAAATGAGGACATAACGTAATGAATGAATTGTTTGATGCATTATGAATAAGACATAGTATGGAAGGAGATTGGATTTCATGAATAATGAAATTAAGTTTGAAATGTTGAATCAAATGAGTAGAGGATTAGAGAGTTTAATGTAATAAATGGGTAGTGTAATTAGCATGGAATGAGATTGAATTAATGGGTATGAATTCAGGAAAATTTGGAGTAGAATTGATGTTTGCATAAGTGTTAAATTCATGTAGATGAAAGAAGAAAAATGCAGGGCACGATCGTGGCCCTTACAGTAAGATCGTGGTTCATGGCCTAATAAAATAAGATTCTGTCATGATTGTGGTAGGGACATCATGATCGTGGCCTGAATTGAAAATATTTCTGTCACGATCGTAGCAGGGATACCACGATCATGGATAGATTTATGGAGGTAAAGAGTTGTCCTTTGATTATTATGTGAACAAATCAATACCAGGGTGCTTCCATATGATGTAATTAAGTTTAAATGAGATCTTGAATGACCCTAATTGACATTGAATGAGATGATTAAAGTGCCCGAAGAGTATTTGGTATTAAAGGATGATTGGAAGACAATGTTATTAAATGATTATAAGATGTGAATAAAGGAAATACACCCAGGATTTTCAATATGAGCATGCATTATACCTTACACATACACATATGTGTATAATGAAATGTTTATGTACTTGTGCAATTAATAATGTGTGTGCACTATATGTGTTGCATGAAATTGATATACAGGATTCAACATTTGCGTCCAATTGTTTTTAGGTCATGGAAGCTAATGCTAATCAGGAGCATATTGTGAGTCGACCTAGATGGTCTCTCTTTCATTGTTTGTTATGTTTTAAATTTCTATATTGAATTACTATTGAATGTGACTGTGATTGATACAATTCCGAACATTAACAATCTGAGGCGTTTAATAAATGTGAGAACATAGGAAGTGCTCATTGTATGTGAATTAGACTGATATAAGTGATTCTCCACATTATTGTTGAATGCCAGACATTGATCCGATGAATATATGCGAATGTGAATGTGGAAAATTGAGCACTAGTGTTTGTTTGATAATATGTGAATGTAGTGCATTTCATTACAGAAGGCATGAAAGATAAAGGTTGTTATGACTGGAGTATCCACTGAAAAAGAGCTTAGAGCTTAGAAAGTGAAAAAGAGCTTAAAGTTTAGAATGTAGTAAGAGCCTCCGGCTCACTATGTATAATGAGCCTTGTATCTCCAATGGATAAAGGACAGCTATTAATGAGCCTGGTATCCACAATAGATACGAGACATTTATAGACACTCGGTCACAACAATAATAATTGAAAGTGAGTCTTATGAGCATTGCATATAGTTGTGTGTGTTTTAAATGATCCTAATGAACTATTTGACTTATATGAATGTGAAATGTGGAATTAAGTGAACAAAGTGTTATGTAATGCTATATGGTTAATGGTGAAATGATGTGTATTATATGATGAAATGAAATGTTTGTGAAATTGAAACATGAATTGATGTGTTATATGATTGATTGAGCCATCGGGGATGGTCCACTCACTGAGTTCGCAAAACTCAACCCGATATTGCAACATTTTTTTCAGGCTCAGGGAGATCTCCAGTTAGAGAAATTGGACTCTAACCACTGCTTTTGAGTAAAAGATAGAGGTCGAGATCATTTGGTGTCTGCATTTGTACTTCATTATTTTGTATTAAATTATGTATTCATAGGTACTGTTCAATGTGTATATGAATGATTCTGTAATGACATTATGACTTAAAATGTTTTGAATCTATAACGGGCCCAAGTGACTATTGAAATTTTTGATGAGATGTATATTATTTGTAACATTGAAAAATGAAAATGTTTATGGATTAAATGGGCTTTTCGATTATTAGTTTTCCAAAAAATGCGTGTGATGTTTAAAAAAATTGTAATGAGTTCTGTTTGACTACTCTAGCGCACTGCTTTCACAAGGTGTGTGTTCAAATATCCTTGGGATGTACAGATACGTGCTCGATGGAAGTATGGTGCTACATTAGGTGCCTTCATCAATGTTAAAGATTTTAAAAAATGTTTAAAAGTTGGTGATGTGTGTGTTAGGATCTTAATTGAGTAATTTATCATACTCAGCATACTTTTGTAGCAATTGAATCAAATTAGGCTTAATCTCAAAGTCGTTCATATTGATTTTTGATCATTCAATACTGGATTATGTCCTTACTAAGAGATATTTTTGCATATTCCATCATACATTTGTATTCATTTTCCATTTTTTTGGGTTGTTTATCTTATATATCTTAGGCTTCTGGCTTAGTTTTTTCTCTTTTTGTTTAACAAAGTATATCTTTCTAGCACTTGGTCTTCTTTAAGGAAAATAAAATTTCAGCTCCTTGTCATACCAAGATCACATAAATTAATAGTAAACCATCATAGAAGAGAGAGAGAGAGAGTTAAAAATAAAGAAAGAAGATAAAAAAGAAATAAAATCATACTAATAGTTCTTAAGATTCTTAAACACTAATTGCTTTCCCAATAATGGTATTAAAAACTTATTTCATGCATTATCTACTACATTTTTCCCTATTTACAAAATATTTACCCAAAAATGGTAAATGAGGACTTATCCTGCAAATAAGCTATAACAATTTACGGACTCTTTTACTACTACCAGTTAAGAATCAAAATAAAATGATTGATTCTGTGAACTTCAACAAAAGGTTTTACCATAATACTAGATAATCGACTTATAAGTATGTTCTCTTGAATATTCCATAAGTGAATTAAGATCAGCTATAATCATTGACATAATTAGATCTTTATTCAGAGAATTTAAAGATATTTCTCCAATATAAAACCCACTTCGTAAATCAATTGAGTTAATCCATATAAAAATAATAGCTAGAATTTTCAAGATCTAAATATATAAATCACTTAATCATAAATCATGTTTGTACCAATGAAACAATTAGTGAAATAGAAGACATCAAGAATTCTATTTAGACAAATTAATCAACTTATATAATCTTAAATGTTTTCCTTATTGAAAACAACTTTAAAATTGACCTTTTAAGTGTTTTAAAGCCTTTTGATAACTAATCCTAAGTTTTTGATGAAAGGATTTTGAAAAGAAAATAAAAGAATCCTCAAATTAAGGTTTTCATGTTTTTAAAATGTTTCTCCCACCTGAAACAAGGTATCAGACACATCATGTCCTAGATATGGGTCCCCCTTTTTTTTGTAGGAAGAGATATGAGCTTTAGAATACCCTTCTCCTAGATCTTAGATCTTCTTGTAACCTTTTTGGGTATGGGCATAAGGTGAGACACCAATGTGTCTCATGTTGTGTTACTCTTCAAAATTTTCTCATTTTTACATTCCCTCTAGGCCATATTCTAGGTTGTATCTTCATCTACATATGGTCTACGAGGAACATAAGTTGTCACAAAGTCATGTGTTATACTATGTTCAACCACGAATTGTGTTTTCTTTATGTTTTTCACTTGAAATCTTTGCCAATTGTTAATAAAATTCATCCTAAAACAACATCTCTATAATTAATTTGAAATCATAACATAAAATGAATAAACTATGGTAATTTAAGCATAAAATAAAGCGAAATATTAAGAAAAAAGTGTATATTTTCATGCATATCAATGTAAATGGAATTCATCAAGATTTTGTTCATATTTTGATAGTAACTATGACCAATATGCTTTAACTAAATTTACTTTCATCTATAGAAACTTTATTTTGATATAAAGTTATTGTTTGATTTCTTACATCATATGTGTTTATTTTTACAGATAAATAGAAGGAAGTTCAAGTATTTCTAACAATTCAACCCCTTTAAGAAGATTCAATAATACAACTTGAGCTCATGCAAGATTAGTTTATGATATGAATAAGTATATCATATGTTTGTATTTGACAAATAATTGAAAGGTGCAGGAATCACTAGGTTGAAGAAACATTTATTTGGAATTAAAGGTGATGTGGAACCTTGTAAAAAAGTTAGCCATGATGTAAAATGGAAAATGAAAGTTTCAATTGAAGAGTATAAGAATGAGAAAGAAAGAAGGAAAAGACTTAATTATGAAATTGGAAGTGAAACTTCATTTTGCATTAATTAGGACAATAATTAAGCTACCATTCCTACCATGAGCCAAGGATTGGTGCAACTAATATCGAGAAAAGAAAAATAAAAGTGCTTAACTCCTTTTCTTTATGAACAAGTCCCAGAGCTTAATCTTTTATTTAAAGTGCATCACGATCTAAAAAAGAAACCTATAACATGACAAAAAATGAATAAATGGTGGTATGATACATGTGTATCATTCAATGTTGTCCAATCTTACTATACCAACCTATAACGGATGTTATTATCTTTTAGTTCAGGATATAAAGCTTCATCAATTGATGACTATAGAGGTAATCTTTTGATAAAATTTATTAGTGACATAAAAAGTCATTTGAGTGAAAGAAGAAAAAATTAGGAAACTCATGGATGTTTAATTATATGTGATGGTTAGCTAAATAGGAAACATGAATTTGATATGAATTTTTTGTTTATTTTGCTAAGGGGATGATGTTTTTAAAGTCAATTGATACATCAAGTCTCATAAGAAATGCCAATATTTTCTTGGCAACATTTGATGAGTTTGTGAATGAAATTGGGCCTAAAAATATTGCAAAGTGCATCACTATCAATGATGTTACTTATATAACAGTTGGGAATTGGTTTGCAATGCAGGAATAATTATTTCTATTTGATTTAATATGTTGCACATTGTATAACCTGATCTTGGAAAATGTAGGAGATTTTAAATACTTTTCTATCACTTATGAAAATATACAAGAAGTGAAAAAAAAGACCAAATTCATTATATTTATGAATGGGTTCTAAATTTGATGAGAAAAATATTTCATAAATGGTAGAAATTTGTGTCACCTTACCATTACAAGATTTGTAACTAATTTCTTGTCACTTTAGTGCTTTACTCAAGACAGATGTTTACAAGTAATAAATGAGTTGCATCTTGATATAATAAGTCTAATATTATAATGGAGGCCTCTAAGATTATGCTTGAAGATCATGAATTTTGGTCCTAACATAGTTTGTGATTAGAGTTTGGAAGCCTTTGGTGAGAGTATATTATCTAGTTGATAGTGATGAGAAGTTAATAATAGGCTATATTTATGATGCTAAGAAAAGGGTGAAGAAATTAATCTAGTCTAATATAAAAAAATAGGCCTTCTTTATACAAACTTTATCTTACAGTCACTAATAAGAGGTGAGAAATATAACTTTTTTACTTATTATTTGCCACTGATGCATTTTTAATTGAATGTTAAGAATAAGTTTCATAAAGAAAGTTGGAATTAATAAAAGGATATACATCAAAATAATTATTTCGAATAACTTAATGCAAAACCTCTTTAGCTCATAATGGAGGTATACAAGGATGTGTTTAGCGATTTCAAGATGTCATTATGATACACCAAAGAGAAAACTACACAAGAGGTTAAATGATTTGGTATTTTTCCAAATATAGTTTGAAGCTTAAAAAAGACATTTTATTGTCATTATTAATTTTAAAATAATTTCTTATATTTTAATAATAATTTAATAATATAGTTTTATTTGTATATTAGGACTTTTAATAGAACATATAGTTTTATTGATCTAGTTTACCTTGTTCATATTGATCTCTTAGTATATTGAGTTTAAAAGGAACCAAATTTTATAAATGAGAGTAAACTAGAAAGGTATTTTTTATGAAAAATAAGACTATTACTTTCATCCCATGCTGTAGTAACTGGGAATGATAAAGAGATGTAGAAGCATCATATAATGGTTTTGTTTGCGAACTTTAGATCTTTGATTTGGCTTAAGTCACTTTGGAAATCATAAATCAAACACCTATGCATTAATGTTTTCTAAGTTTCAGAGACAAAGTTGCATTGAAAGAATAAGTGATTTAAGTTCTCTTCAACTCTAGTTCTCTTCAACTCTTTCAAAAATAGTACACAAATTTGTAAGGTGCAAGAATTTTTTTCTAACTTGTCAACATTTAGCAGCTTGTTCCTCTTTGTAAGCCATAGGGTAGCATATGTTTATGGTTGTTGATGAAAAAATCAAAAAATGTTCATCCAAGAGAGAATTGCCAAGTTGTTAGGCAGCACTTGCCTACATAACTGATTAGTGAAACTGCCATTGGAAGTGAGTTTGCATATAATTCTATCATTATTAGAATCGATAGATGCCCATATGATTTCAACTTTCAAAGGAATGGGAATTGGGGCTAAGATGATAAGTTTCCTTCTTATTAAAGCTTCTAGAAATGCAACTTCTTGAGGAATTATTAATATGAAAGCTAAAGCTTCATCCATTTCCTCCAAAGGGCCCACAAATAACTAGTTATCTTGCCAGAAATTGGTTGATTCATAATTTCCAATGACGTGTATGAGATGAGATCTAAATGAAAGTTGAGGCCAATATGATTTAAGCAAATATACCATTTTTCTCTTAACTTTTGGTATCACTTAATGCATATCATAAATTCTAGAACATTTAATACAAATATGAAACTTATAAATGTAACTATTTTCATTCCAAGTTTCACTTACATTTTGTTATATTTATGGTTACAAACTCTTGTTATTATAGACCTATAGTGCTATTGTTATTTAATATTTTATTGTAATCAATTGTAACATTTAAGTATTCTATTTTATTCATAATTTTGTGAATATATAAGAATTAAATAGTTTTTATAATAATTATAGTTATTATTATGTATTAAATATACATAATATTTATCTACCTAAGTAAATTTATGACATGTTGTTTTATCAATTTTATATTACTATAATTTTCTGAAAAATTAAAATAAATTAAAAATAAAATTATACATCATAATATATCGAAGAATTCTATTACAATTTATATATTTTAAAAATTATTTATAATTTAAAAATATTCAAAACAATATTTAGTATAGATTAATAACAACATTATACTATATTAAACGAAAATTAGTTTTACATATGAAATGATGTTCATAATTTTTTTCCATCTTTTATAGGACTGCACATGTTTTTGCCTCTAATCAATCATATTTTGATTATACTTAATATATCTTCCATTTCAAGGAAGCCTTTATTCAATCATTTACGCGATAAAAACTAGACAAGGAATTTAAACATTAAAATAAAAAGTAAATGTGGGTATATATTAGAGCACAATCAGATTTAAAGAGAGTATATTTATATATGGAAGTAATGTTGGAAAATTGGGGCAGGAATTATGAAATATTTTTATATTTTATTTTCCAAAAGTTTAAGATCACTTAAATTTTATAAAATAATTAACAAATGAATTATAATAAAGCATGAATCGCAATTTGTACCTTATTCTGAAGTTTGATTCTTTTTTTGTCATATCCTTCAAATCGTTTTCAAAATTGGTCCATTTCAACCACCATAGTCGTACAAGTTTCTGACCTTAAAATGGTATCCACAGAACGCATTAAGGGAACTCTATAACTATTGTAGAGAGGATTAGGCAAAGAGTGCTAGCTCCCTTAGAGCCTAAGCCTATTTATAATAAGTATTAGACATTTTAGCAGTTTAATTTAAAGTAAATTATAATTTCAAATAAGATCTGATATCTCATATTAATCCTTATTTATTAAATATCTCATATTTAATCATAAAGTTTCTCAAACTTTACAATTAAGTCTAATTTGATTAAAATATCTTTTCTCTCTTTAATTCGTTCTTTTTTTGTAACCCATTAGGTTCTTAAATATATTGTCTATTGATACAAAAGATAGCCTTAAATCATATTTAAGATTAGATAAATTAAACTACTTTAATTATTCTTTAATTAAACAATTTATATCCATTGATCTAGATTAGTGTCTAGCAACACATCACAACCAGCCAAACATTTAAGAATGTCAAAGTAGTTTGATTAACCTTCCTATGTTTGATCTTTAGGTATAATTTGATCCTTTCATCATGCAATGTTACAATTAGATATAGATCATCAAATTAATGTCTACTATATTTGAGTCTAATCATATTAGTTCTCCATCATTAGTAATTGAGCTTATTAATGACATTTGTAGACTTTTTACAAAGCGTCATTCCACCTTGACTAAGGATTTCTCATATCAATTCCAATTGAGAACAATGAAATAGTCTACCTAATTACTTTAGGGTGCTGAATCCTATATCGACCATTCAACCACCTTTATATAGTTCATGTTATATCTAATAACTACTAATTGAGTTACCTTTAACTAAAATAGGTCATAATTAGTATCAAAATATAACAATCTCCATATCAGATAACTTTGGAGATCTCAAGTGAAAGGATCACTTATACAATCATCATAATGAGAATTTTAATAGACATACAAGTAATGTTATAAATGGATTTCTTATATGGGGTCAGTTTAATGAACTTATTCTTGAACAAACACTCACATATTTGTTCAAGTATCTTTATAATTTATTTTAAGAGATAAACTACTTCCTTCGTAATAAAAAATATAACATATGCTGGTCTTTTTATATTATATTAATGTCTAATCTTAATGGAGCAGTAATTACGAGCAATTTGGAGATAATACATAAATGCAATATGAATCTCATTATTATAATCCCATCGTAATTTCATTTTCAATGTATATTTATCTTATGGACTTCATAACATACATCTAAGTATGTATAAGACATAAAATACCTTTAAATAATCATACAACTTTCATCGTAATTACTTAATTAAATCTATTATGAGTACTTACTTATATCTTACAACTTTGATTTTAATTATCATCATAATTAAGAGAAAATGCCTAAATACATCCTTAGATCTTTAATGAGATTGGAAAAGGGATGTCATTACCTTGATTCCACGCGGTTTAGGCTTAGCCTATATTAGATGGCATCGAACAAAAGGCATGGGTACCCCCTAGCTGCTTCGCTCAAACTTGCCTCGAAAGGGCAATTCCTTCGCTTGTTCAGGAGCTTGGCTAAATACATCCTTAGATCTTTAATGAGACCTTAGCTCCTTTTGCATGCCTAAAGTTCTAATATCTTATAGTACATTACTACCTTGAACGGTGCAAAGAACTATAATAAGTTCATTAAAGAAATTTTTGGTCCTCTTAATTATTTCCATTGAATGAAAAATGTATAAGGGCTTAATTAGCAACCATTGTTGCATTGAAACCTTTCCAATCTCAAAATTATATTGTTCTAAGTAAAAATATACCTTAATCAGGAATTACTTCTAAAGTTAATGTCCTAATAACTTTGAACTCAAATATCAACTCATATAGAAAATAATGGATATCTTTAATATAAGTATCAAATATCTCAAATATTAAAAAAATTTAGTACACTATCTATATACTTGGATTAGAATAGGTAAACAAGCTTCGTATCCATCTTTACAAACCTAATTTATAAAATTAACTTGTTACCTTTTCATATCCAATAAGAGTTGTTCTTCGATAGTTATATTTTCAACAATTAAAACTATAAATTATTATTTTCTGTGAGCAATGTGTCTTTATATGCTCCCACTAAAGATGACAATTATACCCCTACTAACCATCTTGTAGATGTGATAAATTCATAATCATCTCTAAAATAAACTATTTAAATTCAGCATAAAAGTGAATATTTCAATGTCTTGCTTCCTTTCAACTATACATCAAATTTATCCAAAAAGTCACTAGTTTTAATTTATGTATTGTCATGAAATTTGAACTTTTAAAATTTCATTTTACTCTCACTACTTATCTTGAAAACCATTCTCTTATAAGTATACATTAAAACAAAAAATTTGTTCAATAGGTCTGTAAGATTATATCCATCCTTTTAGATATCTCATGCCCTTTTATTATCAAATTTAAATCTAAAATTAGTAGATAATATATTGAAATCATTAAAATGGAATCTTTCAAAGTCTTAACATTCCATATTAATATGAAATCTTGCTAATTGATCTAATAGGAAATGTTGAAGGTAAGTTATTTTACCAGGCATAGCTAAAGAAGATATAATATTGCATTATACAACATACCATACTATATATTCCTTGTTACAGAAATTCATACTCTTATAGAATTTAGCTGTAAAGGTGTTCATTAGAGAATCTCATTCCCTATAGATAAATGAAAACTTTAAAACTCACCACATCGATCTCATCGAAGTGTTTCAACATTATCAATGCTTAATTTTTACTTATATTTCATTAATTTGAACTTTTCAATATTTCTAAATCAATATTTTATTTAATGCATTTCATTATATCACATAAAGTCATTAGTAATATAATAAAACATAAGTATTATTCTTTTATGATCCAATACATCACATATATAAATTTAATAATTCAATACCATCATCATCCTTTTACCAAAGGTTGATTTAGTTATTCTTGAACTTAACAAGTTAAGTTTCATACGATTCATAATAAAAACGATACATATATCCTTATATGTAACTTTGTGATCCTTATTATGTTAATTTAACCAACACAGAGTGATAGGATTGTCTTGATTATTTAACTTTGTATTCTTACCACTTATATTAAGCATAAGTCTTCTTTGATTCAACATATACAAACTATTTGTATAAACATGGATCATCTACTTTTACTTAACAATCCATTTCTTATCGTGCAATGAAAATTATACTAATGTTGAATATGAACGCATTTTCAAATACTAAAATGCATGAATTAGAAATATTTATGATCTCTATTATATCACATATAGGCAAGAAAATTCATGAAATCATTTTTCTTCTAGTGACAACTATTATCAAGGTACTATACCTTTCAGCTTTATTATGTACAACCTCTTACATATTTCTATCATGGTATTGGCATACATCTTACATGTTTTCATCAAAGTTTATGAGACATTAGTTAATTCAAAATGTAAGTACATTTAGACATTTATATGATTTTGACATGTCTTTAAAACGTTAACACCAAATCCTCAACATTTGTTAATAGAAAAATTGCATAATAGTCATATATTTTTTTTTATCAAAATTTGAGAACTCTTCTCAAACATATATTTTTCCTAGAAATTTGGTTCACTAACTTAATATAAACTATATTAAATAAAGTGAATTCCACTTAGAAGAAAATATAAATATAAGAAAAGAAAATTGACTACCAAATAAGATTGGGACTCAATCATGTAATTGGTTACTCACACTATTTTATTTGAAATAATAGCCCTCATTAGTCACATTATATTGATTTATCTAACATTATCTAATTATTAAAGATAATATTTTAAAACCTTTACTCGATTCTAATTATTGATTTGATAACTAATTTAATTTAATAATTCAACTCTTTGAAAAATTGAACTAAACTCCAAAAATTACTCCTAATAAATTAACTTTTTGAAATCAATTTTTAAATAATTAGAAAATACTTTTCGTATTTATTAAGAATTTAAATTAATTTAATTTAAAATTAAGGCTTAAAGTAAAATCAAATTAAAATGGGACTATCTTGCACGTGAAATACATATGTGAGATTTTTTGTAAGGCACATGTAATTCGCACCTCAGTCAGACATTGATTTCCTTTAGGATGCATGTATCACCCCATCATTTTGTAACTAGGTTTTTGCACCGTGTTTGCACTGTCACTGGGTTTCTTTTACCTCCTCTAGTGCTCTTTTATCTTGGTCGTATGGTGTGTCTTTACTACATCACATTCTTTCATACCAGAAGAGACATTCTCCTGCTAATTTTTGATCCAACTTAAGCAATAACCTAGATTCTCAAAATGTACAGCTAAACCAAAAGTTCAGAATCTAGCTTAAGGGACGTGCATCTTATTTTCTAAAATCCACAATGAATAGTCATATGATCTTTTTTATTTTCAAAAACAAGGTAGATTTATGTTATTTTCCATAAACAGAAAGGGGAGGCAGACTTTTCAAAAAGTACAAAATAAGTGCCATGCGACTAAAATTAACAACTATTCTAGTCTAGCTTTCCAGAAGTCGATAAAAGATGTGTCGTAAGATTTAGGCTATGTTTGGTAGGGTGGTTAATAATGGAATAAAATGGAATGCAATATTATTCCATCATTTGGGAGGAAGGTTCATAATAGAATAGAATATAATATGATGGAAGGAGAGGGTTTCACATTACATCCTATTCTATCCTAACCAGTAAAAATGAGTTTGCTCCGATTTGAAAAGTTTAGGATGGAATGTAAAATGATAAATATGTACTACCTAATATACCCTCAATAATTTTTTATAATACCAATTATACCCTCGACCCTAATAACAAGCAGCAAGACAATACATCTTATTATTTCTATCAAGGATAAAATAGTCATTTATTATTATTATACATACATTACATTTTATTCCATCATTCCATCTATCTTCTAAACAAAATAACCCTTCCATCCCTCCCAAATAATAATTTTCTAATATTATATCCATTTATATTCTTCTCCATTCCATTCCATTAAAAACCTCATGTCAAACCAAACATGGCCTTTATAAATGTTTGAGCTTTTCATAAAATGCAAAGGGAAGTTTCAATTTTTAGAAAATCAAAACAATCTTTGATCAATATTATGGAAATTCAAGTATTATGCAACTTTTGAATTAATGAATTTTAAACAGTAATTTAATTGAATCAATAACTATTAAGCAATTTTAATCAAATTATAGATTTTAAGTATGCTCTAATACCAGCATTGGAAAATCGGAGCATAATAATTTGATCCCACATGTAGGAAAATAATTAAAAATTTTAATATTTAATTCCCAAAAGCCTAAGGTCACTTAAATTTTATAAAACAAGTGACACATAATTCATAATAAGCATGCATCGTAATTCATGCCTTAGTCAAAAGTTTGATCATTTTCTCATCGTATCCTTACAATCGTTTATGAAATCGGTCTATCTCAACTACTGTAACTACACAAGTATTCAACCTGTAATAGAATTCACATAACGAGTTGATAGAATTCTCTAACTGTTATAGAAAGGGTTAAGCAAGGAATGTTAATTCCAACGTAAGCCTATTTATAATAGTTATTGGACATTTTAGTAATTTAATTAAAATTAAATTTTAATTTCAATTAAACTTAATTAGAATTATCTTTTAATTATGCTGAAATAAGTTCTAACATTCAAGTCTAACTTGAATAAAATATCCTTTCTTTTTGCATCCTTTTCTTTGTGTGTAACCCATTAAGTTCCCAAATATGTTGACAATTGATACAAATTATAACCCTAAATCTTGTTTAGGATTAGATAAATTAAACTTTTTTCATTTATCTTTAATACTCTAATTAAAGAATTTATCTCCATAGATCAAGATTAGTATATAGGAACACATCATGACTATTCAAATATTTAAGAATATCAAAGTAGTTTTGACTAAACTTTATGTGTGTGATTTTTTTGGATAATTCATTCCTTTCATCATACAATATTCATATTAGACACAAAATATTGAATTAATGTCTAATATATTTAAGTCCAATCATGCTAATTCTCCACCATTAGTAGTTGATTCTATTAAGGACATTTATAAACTATTACAAAGCGTCATTCT
Source organism: Erythroxylum suave (assembly GCA_027563595.1). Taxonomy (NCBI): domain Eukaryota; kingdom Viridiplantae; phylum Streptophyta; class Magnoliopsida; order Malpighiales; family Erythroxylaceae; genus Erythroxylum; species Erythroxylum suave. The sequence goes on from JAOSBN010044349.1 coordinate 14,598, forward strand.
ACCTTGACTAAGAATTTTCTATATCAATTCTAATTTAGAACAAAGAAACAATCTTGCTAATTACTTTACAATGATGAATCCTATATTGATCACTCAACTGCCTCTATGTAGTTCATGTTATATCTAATGACTATCGACTGAGCTACCCTTGCCTATAGTAAGTCATAAGTAGTATCATAATATAACGATCTTTATATGAGATAACTTTAGATATCTTAATTCAAATAGTCACTTATACAATCATCACAATTAGAATTTTCATAAACATACAAATAATGATGCAAATAGATTTCACATATGAGATCTGTTCATTGAATTTGTTATCTAATAAGCACTAAAATGTTTGTTTAAATATTTTTATATTTTATTCTATAAGATCAATTATGTAGCACCCCCTCATCGTAGGGTATACACCGGGACGCTCGTAGGTCATCCCGATACATATCCTACGATAAGGGTGCGCTACGAGCAATCACTACTAACACCTCACATGG
>JAOSBN010044390.1:0-15087 GCA_027563595.1 Erythroxylum suave
AAGCCCATATTTTCCAACATTAGGTCCAAAGTCCCAACTTCAAATTTCCAAGCCCAACATAAAAATATCTATCTAAATACATAATTAAATCAATTAAGGCAAATAAAAAAATAATAATTAACGAATAAATCCATAAGTCAATAAATAATTAATTCGAATAAAAAAAAATTTTCGGGCCCCAACATGCGTTCACACAAAATCCAAAGGTATCATAATCGTATTATTAAAGCAATACATATGGTAAACTTTAGTTCGAAGACTAACCTAGTTGGATGGACAACTTCAAACTTAAACACAATAGGTCCTGCAAAAAATGAAATATTTAACATGATATAGTTGTTTTGTTATTAATTAAAAGCAAAGTACAAAAGTAAGGATTTATAAGGGAGCCACTATGCTATAAACTACTGTATTATACTAAATATAACAATAATAATTATTACTAATAATAAAAATTAATAAGAACAATAAAACTAATAATATTAATAATAATAATTAAAAATTTAATGACAATACTAATACTACTACTACTACTAATAATAATAATAATTATTATTATTATTATTATTATTATTGTTATTTTCGATAGTGAGTATTGAGGGTCAAGTAACGGATTGGATTGAGAGTTGACCATTTCTCTTTAGACATTTATTTTACAACCAAAGATACACAAAGAATAATTCCTCGCCCGAAGCACTTTGCCTTCTATCACATTTCAATCAACTAGTTGAATAGAAATAATTATTTAATTAATTTTAATAATAATTTCTTGATTGTTTAGAAAAGGTAATTTATTAAATTTAAAAATATTTTCATTTCTTAATAATGAAAAATGAGATTTTATAATATTTAAAAATTTTAAATTTATTAAGAAATATTTTTTAATTAATTAAGAAATTAATATCCAAACAACTAATTAATTTAATCTGAATATTTTTATCTTAAATTAATAGGTCATGATTAATTGAATTTGTGTGATTTAGATGAGTGACTCATGACCATATGAATTTAGAGGCAGGGTTATATATAATTTATAAGATATGTTATAGAATAGTAATGGGGGCTATTATTTTAAATAAGATAATGGAGTAATTAAATATATGATTAAAGTCCTAATCTTATTTGATTGTCAAAGCATATATCCTATTACTTATTTTTTTTTACATTTATATTTTTTATATAGTAGAAAACTACCTTTATTTGGTATAGTTAGTATTAACTATTGATGAACTAAAATTTTTAGACATAGGTTAAGTTCGATAAGAGTTTTTAAAGTTAAAAAGGGAAATTGTATATCCATTATACAATATTATTATTAATCCACATGGAGGATTTTAAAAACAAAGTTTTATAGATATGTCAATGTCATATAGATGATAACATATGTTGGCATTTAGAATTGATTATTGTCTCACAAACTTTAGAGGTAGCATGTGAGATGGATGCTGACACTGTGATAACATATGCAAGTAGTTGTCTAAATTAAAGTTGAAAGGTAAGATAACTTACGGAATTGTTCCAATCAATTCAGTCTACTAAAAACACAAATAAGAAATGTAACTATAAATATTTGCTACAATATGATAATATTTGTCATTAAAAGAATACTCTTGCATGACTTTTAGACAATAACAACAATATTTAGTGAAAGTCTTGCTAAAACGTAGGGTCTGGAAAGGTTCAATAGTATGCAGCCTTATCCCTACCTGTTAGAGAGATTGTTTTTAATAAACCAACATGTAATGCAAAATAATGATAATACAAAATATAAATAAATACGTTTAAATAAAAATATTATTGCACTACATAATATAGTACATTTAGAACATGATAAAGATTAACAAAAAGATAAAAATAAGTAAATAAATAAAAAAAGACATGTACAAGAATAAATAAAACCAACCATTACAAGAAGTTAATTAGACTAAGTAAGAAACTACTTAGGCTAAATAACTAAAAGTGAAGTACTATGTAATCAATAAAATTTATCTAACTATAAAACAAAAGACTCCTAAGAAAAGGTTTAAAAGATCTAAGAGAATGAGAAAGACCTCTCTAAATGAGATATTTTATCTATATATTGATATGTTAAAGTTTTCCATTGGGGGCTATATCCTCAATAAGTTTCAATAAAGTCATCTTATAGTCTCTAAGTACTATTTTCTCTTGTCTTCTCACTGAAGCATTATGGTGTCTCTGTAACACCCCACTACCATAGAGTATATACCTGAACATCTAGAGGATATTGAAGAACATACCCTATGACAATGACATGTTAGAACATATCTATAAAACATAATTTACAATGTCACTTTCCATTACATATTCCGTATATATACATTGTATCAAAAGCATGTGAGAGACTACTGCTCTTTACAACGTATTCTATATGGAATGAGAAACTAAACAAAAACATTCTACCTACCTCCTCAGTCTCAGCTGACCAGACTATTGAGCTATTACTTGAGTCTAAAATGCAAGTACAAGACTTCTTTTAGAATGTCTTAGAAACTAAGTCTCCTCTCTCATAGCTGAAAATCAATGTTGTAATTTTGATGAAGTTTATGAACTCAATGAGTAAACCATCATTGATGTGCTCACTCATATCAGAACACAACATCACAATAAAAACCAGATTCACAGTATACCTCATCTTAACAATACATCATGAATTTCACACATTTCATATAATCCTTTTAGAATAATTCAATTCTCATTCTCAGTCAATACTATTATCAAATGTACATAAACATGGCATATCATCATATCAACATAATTCAATATTTGTTCTCAATCATTCATATAGTATATATGAAAATATATTGCAAACGCATATGAGCATGAGACTCCATATTCGTTTTTATTTTGTTATGACTGAGTGCCTATTCACTGTTCTGTATCCCTTGTGGATACCGAACTCATTTCACATTCTATCCCGTACCCAGTGTGGATACCAGGCTCATTAATCACTAAGCCCATGGCTTTTTATGCGCATTTTCTGAGCTTTACACTCTTTTCAGACTAGCCACTCCAGTTACAACCCCTTTATCTGATCATGTATATCATATAATGAATTGCATTAATTCATATATCACTTGTTCAATAGCTTTCATTCATTTCAGACATAGTTACTTTTCATATTGATCGGACATAAGTCCAACATTCGATTTTTTTTTGACAATACACTTTCCATATTCACATTCAATTAAAAAACACTCCCAATACTTTCCCAAATATCAAACTCCTCGAACCAATCAATGTCCATAATTGTCACAATTATAGCAATAACAGTTTAATAACTGAAATTGAAACATAAACAAATCAAATATAGTGAGATAACATCCAGGTTAACTCACAGTACACTCCAGATAGTTATTGCCTCGACGAACTAGCAATGTATGGATGTTGGCATTCGACTTGTGCGTCCAAATTCATATAATACACACATTTCACATTACTAAGGTGATCAATTAAATACATATTCAATTATGAAAATATATACATATTTTATGTTCAATGCATGCTTAATGAGATTCCCCGATATGTGTCCTTAATCATATGTCTTGATCATTCAAACCTTTCATTTGTTAACCCTTTTCTAACAATATACATTCACATAATTTCCTAATTCTCATTCATTCATACCATTTATATCGTTTAGCACTCTTAAAGTCCAAACTTAGATACATTGTTATCAACAATCTTTTCCTTAAGTTTTAACATCATTTAACAACTTCAACTTATCACATTTAACAACTTCAACTTATCAAACATTTAACTAACTTATTCATCATCAAATTAGGTTTATTCATCATCAAAGTACCTTATCCTTATTTGGTTCAACGATTACACAAAACTAAACTTATCACTTCAAAGCCTTAGCCACGATCGTGTCAGACCTTCCCACGATCTTGACAAAAGCTTATGCAACAAACCATGATCATGGGGACTATGCCATGATTGTGGCAGAACCCAAATAATCAAGCCATGATTGTGCACTACATTGTTTCCACCAATTATGTATGAATGTATCCAACTTAGACACACACCAAACACTTCAAATTTTCTAGAATTCATGTTCAATATGTAACCTCATTTAGACATCAATTAAACTCCAATTCCTCATCAATATCATCTCCAATTGTAACTAAAAATTATTCAATTTATAGTTCACAAATTATGGTCTTTCATGCATCAAAAATCAAAACAAAAAAATATCATTCATCATCATACATATAGTCCTAGTTCTTTCTCAATTCAAGAATGCTATATTAACATCTTTCTTTAGCATAAATTTACCTTCTTTATACATCAAATTCCAATCCAATTCATCCATATAATAACCTATACTCCATGATTTTCTCACACTAAGAACAAGTAGAAAACATTCAAGTTTATCCAATATATTCCATCACGTATCATCACCAATACCATATGCATTTCATTCCAATTCAATCATCATTCTCATTCTATTAAACATGCCATAAGTATCAGATTTCTACTTACTTATTAGGCTTCCAATTCTAGCTCAAAACTTCAGATTATACTAGCCCTTCATTCATGCATGATTCATCACAAACTCAGGGTGAAAATAACAATTAATTCGAAATTACTAATTGGAATCCAATTAAACTAAAATTTAAGACATAACAATTCACAATTCACATCATTTTCATTTTAATCTTTCATATAATGGAATATGTCAATTGAGTACATATGCTGCTTTTGCTATGTGTACCAAACTATATTTCATATATGTACGCTAATGATATGCATATGAATGAAATGCTCTCAATGTTATTACTCATTTTCAACGGTCTAGGGTTTTAACCTTAAATATGTTTCGAAAACCGGATATAATATTCTCCTTTTTACATGTTAGAACCACCTAGGCCTCTTCTCTCTTAGTTTGTGATTAGTAATGGCTACCTTTAATTTATCTCCTACCAATGCATTCTTGACTTATCTCTTCCAATAAGGTTACACATCTGACATAGTATTGTCATCTATGTTGCCATTAGCTTATGACTATACACTTATTTGATGGGCCAACACTCTACCCCATATAGCATGGCTAGCTTAATTGCTAAATGATATAATTTACTTTTAAGCTTAAGTAATATCTTCTTGTCACATAAAACTTCTAATGCACTTCTCTATTTAATTCACCATAATTTGACATGGTGGACAAACACCACACGTTGCTCTTCCACCATCGACTCTAGACAAGGGAAAGCAATAAGATTTTTAGAGTATCGTGCGGTTCTTCTTTGTTCTTCATGACGACTCTAGTACTATGAAACTTCCATTTCAGATCTTTAGCTAGTAGTATTTCTTCTTATGTTTCTATGGACTCGGAAGCAGCTGCTGTAGGTGATCATGTCTCATCAAATTTAGGGTTTTCAGCTTGCTCTTTTCCTAATCTATCTTCAAATCTTAGTTTTTCTCGCTTTCAGTGGTATAATCTAGCATATAAGTATGTAGATTTGGTGTTTCTTCTTGTAATGTACTTGATTTAGACATTGGATCTGGATTTTCTTGATACAGTTGAATTGATAATTTGAGGAATTTTACAATTTTCCCCCGTCCTACTACATTGTAAGCCTTCTTCTATTTTGATCTCGTCTCTTTGCTTTAGCTAGGTCTCCCTTTCTTTTTCTTTCACTTTGTGCTTCTACAATCATCTATTTTCCTTTTTATTTTGTTCTCTCTCACTTTGATAGGATATCTTGGTTGTTTAATCTTCACTTAAGATCTTGGGTTTTTAGCTTAAGTTTTTGGTTTAGATATTCAACCAAAATTTTGGATATTTCTTTTCCACGAATCTTTTGGCAAGATGTCCCATCTTATTTTGAGAGTGGGTAACTATTATAACTGACTAAAAAGTTGTTTTCTTCAAGGAACCGGAAACTTAGGTTTAAAGGGATTTTGTATTTTTGGTGTTCTTTGACTAGGTTTTAAGTAAAATTAATATGTCCTTGAGTTTGTTTCATTATTTTTTTGTTTGCTTTATGTTTGTGTGGTGCTTTTTGATGAATGGTAGTGCTTCTTTTACTTTTATGAGCTCTACAAATCTCCATTTTTAGGATTTTTGGTGTTCTTCGGTTTGTACTTGGATGGGTTTTTAGCGTCTGGTTTCATAGATTAGATTGAAGTGCTGGGTGTTTCTACCTTTTGACTTTATTTAGTAATCTGGGTTTATTATCGTTTTGCTAGTATGAGAGTTGGTGTTAACTATCAAGCTAAGTATAGCGAGGTAATTAAGAGTCTATCTAGCTAGTTCGCTCAATTATTATTATTAAATTGATGGTTGTCTTTTTGAGAACATCCGATAAAATTATAATGACACAGAACAAATTAGCGTGGGCCCTACTCAAGGATGACATGCACAACTCAAGAAATGGTGAGCAAAGCATTACAGAATATCAACTATAAGAAGAATTTTGCAACGTATCAGGTATAATTGGCATACTATTTTGTTAATAACTTTGTCTTCTAAACTTGCATCACCTCATGAAAATTTGTAGCTTTTTTTAAAGTTGTTATTATTTTATTTTAATTATTAATTATTTATTTTTTATTTGAATTTTTTTGTAATATCTTCATTTCACATTTTCATGCGAGTCTATCGGAAATAACCTTTCTACCAAATAGGGGTAAGTTGTGTATTATTAGACCTCCCCAGACCTCATGATGGTGTGGGATTCAACTGGGTGTTGATGAGAGTGATGATGATGGATATGATACAGTAGACTATATTTTCATTGATCTCTCTATTGTTTTGGATGATAGACCCTAGGTACTTAAAATACTCTTTTCGTGATATAACTTCTGAACCAATCTTTTCTATAATATAATAATAGTTGTCATTAGAAGAAGACTCTTGCATGACTTTTCTTATCAATACACGATGTGATAGATATTACATATATTTCTAGTTAATGCTTTGCGTACTTTAAGGCCACAGATCGTGGATTGTGGTTGCAAAACTTTATCTCAGGTCTTGGTCTTAGTCTTATAGATAGTATTACTAGACTATTAAGAATTTATTGTGATAATTCTGTAGCTGTTTTCTTCTCTAAGAATGACAAGTATTCAAAGAGTGTGAAACACATGGATTTGAAGTACTTGTCTGTGAAAGAAGAAGTGCAAAAACATAAAGTGTCAATTGAGCATATTGGTAAAGATCTAATGATAGCAGATCCGTTAACTAAAGGCTTATCGCCCAAAACATTTGTTGGTCATGTTGAACGGATGGGCATTATATATAATTCCTTATTAATATAGCGTTTTGACATTTATACATACATAAAATTGTCTTGCTCAAATTGTCATGACACTTGTGAATTCAATTACAGTCACATTTATTTTTGCTTATTTACTTGTTATCCATATTATGTTGTATACAATAATTGTTTCCATGAGATAACAATTGCAGAATTACCCGCTTAAGGTTGTGTGAGTTGAGTTGATTATGTGATACATGGAAGTAATCATGTTGTACAACTTGTGACCGCCATAATCCCATCTTCTTACTTCACTTAAGGATGATTTGATCGATTCGATGTGTTGTGTGCACTTACAATTTTATTATTGAATCATCAAGTCATAGCATGGGCCAAGTGATAGATTGTTAGATAATTTAATGGCTAATGTCATTTATAAATTTTAGTCCTATAGAAAAGAGCCTAAGATCATGGTTATTGGGTCTTAAAGAGTTGGAATCAAATAGGTCCAAGACCCTTTCCCTCTCTCCTTTAAACAACCCATGCAATAAAAAAAACATATATAAAGGTGGTTCATATGATTCTGGAGAGATAACAACGTTTTCTGATAAACAACCAAACGTTTCTGAATCATTACAGAAACAAGTTGTGAAAGGAAAGTCAGAGGGGGAATAAAGTTTATCAAGAACATTACACATCATGGATTTAGGTTTGTTTTATGTTATTCATCAATCCATAAAAGTCTTATAACATAAAACCATTAACCACCCATAAAATCTATATCTTCTCTTTCATCATATGAATATAATGCTTTCTGGAGTTTTCTTTTCTTAGTGATGTGGCCCAATACGAATTTTGATTTAGAACCTAAATTATCCCATAAAGAAAGGATTTTCATTGAGTTGTCTTCTTCACCTTTATCTTATATCGAATATCCTTTTTGCCTTCGTATTTTAATTGGAGAAGGGTATGTACGAAAAGTTAACAAATTTAGGACATGTGAGGAAAAGTTATTGTTAGTGACTTTCGAAAAGTCATTGCAACGTCCACCATCTCAGATCAGTCATTGTCGGTGTTTACTTTACTTACACATAAATCACCATTACTTCTTCATTATCCTATCAATGCCCTTTTAGTCAGATTGCAAACTACAGTTGTGCTTATTGGTGCTTTTACCTTATCCTTTTTCTTTATGTAGATTTGAATTTCTAACCAAACATTCCTTAACATTCATCGTTGTCTGTAGATTTTTCATTTCTTTAGCATTTTTATCTGCTTATTAAAAAGCTACAAGATCGAGGCTTTACGTGTTCCTGATATGTCTATAAGATATATTTTTGTCTACTACTACTACTACTACTACTACTACTACTACTTTATGCTTATTAGTTCTTAATAACCCAACTTCTAAAGTTTTCGGACATTATTGGGAAAGAACAATTTTTTTTCTGGGTCTTAATTTTGTGATCATTTCTATTGGTAGTTTAGATTTGATCAGCTTTGGTTGATTTCTAGTCCTCTTTTAAACATTTTCTCATTCGACTTCTAGAAAATTGTATGCTTTGCTTTCTTATTTTTCAGATCCAAAATGAGTCCTACAACATAAGAATTTCTAGTGAATGGTGCTAATTAAGACGAGAATATAAAGAGCTGACATTTGGCATCTTAAACAAAGCAGATTGGTTTGGTTATTTCCTTATTTGGTTAAGGTATCTTATACATTTTTCTTCTCTATTAAGTGTATTTGTGATTGTTTTCAAATTGTTTGTGCTTGGGGTTGAATCATTATTTTTTTAGCGTTGGGATTTTGGTTTTTAGACTTAATCGATCCTGTAGAAGTTTTAAGTTCTTTGTATTTATATTTTTTAGCATTTTTTCTTTTCTAACTATTCAGTATTGGATTTAGCATTCTGTAAATACCTAACTGTTAGTAGTGGTAAAGATCTTGGAAGTTTGAATTTTTGTTATGCTTGTAGTTTATGTGTACTTATGATATTTAGTCCCATTAATTATGGGGCCCATTTCGGGTTTTGTTAATAATCTTTGTTTCCTTTCTTGAGTTGTATTGGAGTTGTTTAGGGTTTTGTGGAGCTTGTCTCCTTTAGGTTGTGTTGGGCATTGGGATAGGAGTGGTGACTTTGACCATAGATGTTAAGGACAAGGGTTAGTCCTTCGGTGAGTTTTTGGGTCTAACAGAAAAGAAGAAGTCAACTAATTATAAATCGATTCTTGGAACATTAGGACCTTTTTAGGGAAGTATTTGGACTTAATGGGGATTTTAGACAAATATAAGATTTATATAGCACACATCTAGGAGACAAAGTGGATGAGAGCCAAATTGAAAGAGATTAATAGTTTTAAACTTTGGTATTCATGGTATTCAAAAAGAAAAAATAAGGTAGGTATTTTGGTTGTCAAGGAACTTATAAATCTTGTTGTAGGGGCAAAAAGGACCAATAATAGAATTATATTCTTAAACATTGTAGTGAAAGGAGTTGTTTTCAATGTGGTATGTGCTGATGCTCCTTAAGTAAGTTTGGATGAACAACTTGAACATCAATTATAGGAAGAGATGGATAGGATGATTTAGTACATTGCTTTTGACGAGAGAGTTATTCTAAGAGGATACTTTAATAGTCATATAGGATTTTGGACTCATAGGTGTTTCAGGTACGGTGATAGGAAAGATAGTAGGACTGTTTTGTTAAATCTTGCGGTAGCATTTGAGTTAATGACAACCAATTCTATTTTAAGAAAAACGAGGAGCACCTAGTGAGTTTTAAAATTAAAATCATAAAAAATTAAATTGGCTACTTCCTCATAAGGAGAAAAGATAAATCTAATGGCCACTATCATAGAGTATATACTCGAACATCCAGAGGACATTCTAGAATATACCTTATGACAATGGCATGCTAGAGCAATCACTTTCACTTATATTGTTGGCCCTCATTTCTAGAGCCCAACATCAAATATGGGATCATGAAACTTGAGACCAGAGGGAGGCCTAGAACTTGGAAATTTGAAGGAAAGATACTTTAGAAGCAAAGGCGGGCTTCGCCGCGGTGAACATATGTGAGTATAACCTCGCTGCGGCGAACATATGCGGGTAACTCTCACTGACCCTTCGGGTGAATTATGCCGTGGCGACAAGGATAACTTCACCACAATGAAGTTGCCACGAGAAACTCAAAATTTTCTTTGGGTGAATTACGCCACGGCGACTCTTGGTTTCGCCGCTACAAAAACCCCTGTGACAGAACCCATAACCCTTTCATAAATCCAAACATTCGGGTCAATTTTCCCATAATCATTTGAGCAAGTAAAAGACAGAATTTGATAACACTTTCTTCTGGAGAAATATTTCACATCATCTTAAGTTTCTAATGACCAAAATAATTCAATTTAGTTTAGAACTTTAAAAGTTATTCCCCAAAAAAATCTTCAGGCTATTCTTATACTAAAACAACATTCTATATTCAAATTCCATCCAAATATTGAGATCTTTAAAGACTGTATTAGAACTCCATTTCATCATAACAGTTGTAGCCTGTGTCTATAGTTTACACCAAATCAAAAATCATCTCATTTGGATAACTACACAAAAATTTATGCCTAAAAGACCAAAGCATATTCTGTGCGAAATTTTCCCGAAACCTACTCTGAGAACATGTTTTGGGGCATTTTTCATCTTCTTACCTCCCACCTTTCACATATAACCCAACTTAACACTATCCCATCTTCTCTACTTCATTTCCAACTTCATCCCAACCCAATATCATTCACAACAAAGTCATAATCCACTTTTGATCATCATCCCAAAACACAATTTCTACACCTATGGAAGATTTGAAATAAGAAATGTACAACTACAAGATGACTCAGGACATACACATTGGAAACTTTTCAATTCTTCATTCATTTCCAAAATCAAAATGAAGTTCATACATAGCTTTAATTACAAATCAACATTACATCAAATTCTTAACAAAAGATACAAAAATACATTGGATGCTCAATGTTCAATGTGGTTATAAAGCTATTCAAAAGTCTACCCACTAACTTAGTACAAAAGCTAACTATCTTGAAGTTTGTCCAAATGCCTTGCAAGGATCACTGATCTTCTCGATCTGCACCTGAGGAGTGGGAAAATATTGGGTTGAGCTACACAGCTCAGTGGCTAATATATTTATAGCCATTGGCGATGAGCCACACAATTAAACATATATGCATCTAATCATATAAGCATACTCATCTTATCTTAACCCAACAATTTAAGTTCAACAGTCATAACTCACAACTCAATACATTATCACATAAAACATATTGGATGTGATTTAACATCAAAGAAAAATACTCAACTTCATCAAAACTTAACACATCAAAATGCAAATGCACAAACAAATGGCTCAAGGGTTCCATGAAACAAAACAGAGAAATCGAAGTTTACTCTGTGAACGAAACGAGTCCACTATTCGGGTCTCGTATGCCACAAGCGGGCAGTCAAGAGAACGAAACGGTTCCTCTCTCACCCAAACACAATCAAATCTCATGCTCAATTTAATTAATCAGAAGTTCATATTCTCATGCTTTTTCTTCTTTCCATTTAATCAAAATGCCATGATACAATTCCAAGGCATAGCATAATCATACTTTCAATTCAATTTTTATCACATGTCATACATCATAATGCAATTTTCACATCACAATATTTCAAGCAAACCATTTTAATAGACAACACACACACAAAGCACTTTGCTCGTTACACAATAACTATAAATAAATCACCCACCTTGAATTTCCTTGCTTAAAACTTTGCTAAAAAATGCCTCTACTCTTGCTCCTCTTATCTTCTTTGATTCCCTTTTATCAAAGAAAAAATTCCCATTCAATAGGGATTCAAATTGGAGAACCCACAAGACGTATTCACTAAAATCGATCCTAGAATTGTTAAATCCACATTTCTTAAGCTTTATAAACCAAAACCCTTTTAAAAATCCAAAAGATTAAAATCAAACTTACCTTGAATCTTCACCAAATAGTGAGATTATTGTCTCTAATGGAAGCTCTAATCCTCCTCTTCCTTTTGCCCTTCTTGAACAACTTCAAAATCCCTCTTGAAGGTTAAGAAAAATCAAAACCTAGCTTAGCTTTCTTTCTCTCCTTTCTTTTCTCTCCAACGACACTCTCTCCCTCTTCTATCTTTTAATTTTTGTTTTTGGCATTCTCCACATGCAATCCCACCTTTCATCTTCTCCTTTTACCCTTAATAAGCCCAAAAAGTCCATTTTATCCTTCCTTATAAGTTTAGGTTTTTTTAACCTTAAATGGTCTTCCAATTCATAAATGTTTTCACAATCATATATTTGCAAATTCACATGCATATGAGACTCCGCTTTCTTTTCATTTTGCTGTGACCGAGAACCTATTATTGTCCCATATCACTTGTAGAAATCAGGATTATTTCATATTCTGTCCTGTACCCATTGTGGATATTAGGCTCATTAATCACGGAGCTACTGCCTCTACCTCCACATTTCTGAGCTTTAAGCTCTTTCAGACTAGCCACTTCGATCACAATGCCTTTATTTAATCATGCATATCAATCTCATGCATCAAATGTAAAATCCCATTACCTTTAGGAGGCTAGAATAATAAATATGAGTGATTAATGAGAGCTTAGAAATACATTTTTCATGCTTATGCATAATATGACATACGAATACAAGTGAATAGTGAAATGTTGCACATTTAAAATGACTGTACATGCATTCATTGACATTCAAGGTATAATTGCTTATAAAAGGTGATTGTTATTGAGAATTGTAGTTTGTTTGTATTGAAAATTGATTTGGAGAATGTATTTGTTGATTTAGAATTTTGGGAAAATTTAAGAATTTTTCTAGAATTAAAGGTATTTTTGGACTAAGAAAAATGCCAAGTTGTAAGGCAATTGATGAATAGTAGTAGAATTAAGAGTCAAATGGCAGTGAAAATTTTTATTAATGACTTTGGGATTTAATGACTTATGTCATTGGAATTTGGAGACAATTGGAGTAGAAATTGTAGTTGATTGGATTAGTTTAATAAAAGAACTAGTTTGAACCTATAGGATTATGACATGTGGCAAGTGACCACGTCTTAGATCACTATTCTTTTGATTTTAAAGTCCCTCCTTGTGTAATCTTATGGAGGTTGGTGAACGCTCTCAAATTAGGGAGGCGGTGGCGGCTACGGAAGAAGGCGAGGGTGGGGATACGGCTCATCGACCCTCGACTAACGAGAATTCGGCAAGTGCAAAGGATGGTTTGAGGGTGGCGTCGCAGACACAGGGCTTCGTTGGCCTTGGAGACAAGGCGGCTGTCATTGTTGTGCAACGTGACCAATCGAAAGAGTCTGATCATGCGCATGGTGCCTCCTTGAGCCTGGGTGCATCGCTGCATTCATATAAGGAGTCTCTCCCTAAGGTTGAGGCTTCGGACTCTATTAGGGTTGCAATAGATGATATTCGAACTTCCAGGAATGATGCTGGTGTAAATATTACACTATCTTCGGACTTCATAGAGTGGCTGTACCACCCATGGCGATACTCGGTTGCTGTGAAGGTTCTCAATTATAAGGTCTCCTACGGATTGATGTGTAGTAGATTGAAAGCGATTTGGCATTTTTCAGTGGCAGCTAAAGTCGTGGACCTGGATAACAATTATTTCATGTTGAAATTAGGTAATGACGATGACATGCAGAAAGTGTTGATGGGCAGCCCTTATGTGATCTTAGGGCATTATCTCATGGTCCAGTCTTGGTCTCTAAGTTTCGATTCTACAGGGGCCGGTGCATCGAATGTTACAGCATGATTCGTTTTTCTAATTTACAGGTGCCTTTTTATCATAAGGCAGTGTTGTTATCGCTTGGAAACGCGGTAGGAAAGGTGGTACGTGTTGATGGTACAATGGTGGAGGTGGAACGAGGCCGCTTTGCTAGGGTTGCAGTGGAGTTGGATTTGGAGAAGCCGTTGCTGCCTGGTGTTCATCTAAACGACAAGTGGCAATGAGTCATCAATGAGAAACTTCCGCAGGTGTGCTTTCTATGTCGTAGGGTTGGCCACAATAAGGTAGCTTGCCCCTTTGTTCTGTTCATGAATCAGGCAGTTCAGGATGCCACAACGGCGATTACACCGGTAGGTATAGAGGGGTAGAATGAGGGTCGCACTTATGGGCCCTAAATGTTGGTAGGGAAAAAAACTAGGAAGACGACTCGAGACAAATCGTGGGAGAGGCCAATGATGGGCCCATCCCATGAGGGTGCAGTTGGCCGAGCTTCTGGTTCGTGGTTTAAGGTGTTGAGTAGCGAGGATGTGCAAAAACCTGGTGACCAGAGCTACCCGTCGACTCATTTGGCAGATGTTTCCCTTAGTGTACCATGGGTTAGGGACAAAGGTAAAACTGTGGTAGAGTTACTTGTAGGTAATCAGTTGATGCCATATGAGTTGGCTGGGCCATCGAGGCCGCAAGCTCTCTCCACTAATGAGGTTGTAGTCCTGGATTCTTAAGTGAACCATCGATGATGGTTACCTCATTGAGTTTGCAAAACTCACCAAAATTGCAACGTTGTCTTTTTAGGACCGAGAGACGACTCTAGCTACTGGGAGGCTCTACAAGCCGTGTAGATTGTGATTTTGGGCAAGAGAAGTCATGGCTTAAAGGTCGGTCAGCCAGGATTTTTGGACAGATTAGATATACTTTGTATATTTTCCTCTTTCGTGTAGTACTTTTATACTAGGTTTTGATGATGTACATGTAGTAAGTGTTGAAAGATACAATATAGACTTTCGGTTTTGTGAAATGAAATGAGGAAAAAGTTG
>JAOSBN010044409.1:0-15086 GCA_027563595.1 Erythroxylum suave
TCTCATTCTCTAACTGCTTCTTGATCTTTGATAACCACTTCTTGAATCTTGACAACTGTCTCTTGATTCTTGAAAACAGCTATTTAGTTGAGTTCTGTAACTAACTTTAACTAATTAACCGTCCAATGTACTGACGTAACCTCTTCTAAGTATCGTCTGTGTCTTGCAATTCTTCTATGTTTTTGCACTTCTTCTATGTTTTGCACTTCTTCTATGTTTTTGCATTTCGTCTATCTTTTGTACTTCCTCTGTCTTTTTCATTTCGTCTGTCTTTTGTACTTCTTCTATCTTTTACATTTCGTCTGTCTTTTACATTTCGTCTGTCTTTTGTACTTCTTCTGTCTTTTGCATTTCCTCTATCTTTTGTACTTTTTCTGTCTTTTGTACTTCTTCTGTCTTTTGCATTTCGTCTGTCTTTTGCATTTTGTTTGTCTTTTGCATTTCGTCTGTCTTTTGTACTTCTTCTGTTTTTTGTACTTCTTCTGTCTTTGCATTTCGTCTGTCTTTTGTACTTCTTCTATCTTTGCATTTCGTTTGTCTTTTATACTTCTTCTATGTTTTGCATTTGTTCTGACTTTTGTACTGCACACTTAACAAACTTGTCAAAACGTTCAATTGTTTCTAACGTTATTATTATTAGTTTGTCATCAAAATTACAACATCATAAAGTGCTCCTGACTTAACAGGAGAGACTTGTTAGTTTATGTCCTTGCAGTCAATCATTTGGATACAATTTGAGGTATGACATTCTTATTTAATTATTGAAAAGACATTCTTTATCTTTGTGTATTAAGTTAATTACATTTGATGTTTTAATACTGAAGATAGAATCCCTGAAATAATTACCATGTAATTGAAATTGTTATGAGATTATACTTGTAAGATTCAATTTACATTTACGCATTATTTCTAAATATTCCTAGTTGAATTTTCATTAAGACAGGATATTATTGAAATGATAAAGCTAGTCACATTATGTTTCTTTCGTATGAAGAAAGTAACTAATTTCATAAATTAAAGTATGGAGTTACTTAAACTAATGTGTGGGTGATTATTAGAGAATAAGTCACTGAACTGACCAGACTATGAGAATCTCAAATGGAATATTACTTATATGTCTGTGGATTTCCTCATAATGATGGTTGTATAATTGATCCTTAAAGTTGAGATTACCAAGACATCTCGTGTAAGAATTACTAAGTTTTGATACTACTCATGAATCATCCTGGGATAATTCAGTCGATAGTATTTAGATGCAGTATGAACTATACGGAGATAGTTTAGTAACTTAATAAAGGATTTGTCACTCTAAAGTAATTAGAGAGAATATTATACTGTTCTTATTAGTAGTGATTTATGGAATTCTCTGGCCAGAGTGAATTGATATTTGAAAAGACATTTTCAAATTTCAATTATAAATCAATTAATAATTAGCAAGAACAAACATTATTGGACCAAAAGAGTAGACACTATATCTATACTCTGTCCAATTGAAATATTAGATGATAAAAGGATTAAATTACATATCATAACTATGTATGGATAGGTTAAGTCAAACTACTTTGATATTCATAATATTTGGGTAGTCATAACATGTTGTTAGATGTTAATCTTGATATATGATTATAAATTGTTTAATTGAAGAATAAAAGATAAATGAAAAGAAGTTTTAATTTATTTGATTCTAATTGTAAACTAGAATTATAATTTATAATCATTGCCAACATATTAGGAACTTAACAGGTCACATATTAAAGGGCAACTTGTGAAAAAAATCAATTTTAATTAAGTTAGATTTAATTGTAAAGTTTGAGAAACTTTAGGGATCAAATATGAGATATTTAATTTTATTAAAATTAAATTTATTATAATTATAATGTAATTTTAATTATAATTAACGATTTTAATTTTAATAAAAATTAAAAATCCTAATGATTTTCCTATTAATAGGAAGAAAATATTAGTGAGCTAGCACTCTTATTTTCTTCCTCTCAAAAGGTGTTGAGAAGTTGCTCTATGGATACCGTTAAAAACTGGCCGATTAAACAACTCGTGGTTGAGATGGTGAAAATTTTGTCAAAAGATTTCAACAGAAAGTGTGAATCAGGTTTGATTTTTACTTTATGATTCATTTTTTATTCAAGCTATGCACCTTATGATTCGTTTTTTTATTTAAGCTATGCAACTTTTGGGATCTTAGTGGAAACTGTAAAAATTTGTTTTTTGCCGTGCCCGTGATTCAATCACTACTAGTTTCCAAAAAGATTGACATCAAAGTTGAGGAGAGGAGCTGTTGGGAATGAGAAGAACGAACAAGTTTTGATATTTTAGGGTTTAGTTTTTTTTAAGTCCTTACAATTTTTAAAATTTACAATATTTTGGCCAGTATTGCAATTAGTCAAAAAACAACACTGAATAACAAAACCCACAAATTAAAGAGCCATGAGATGCTTGAGCTGGAGAAGGTGACCAAACTAAACGAATGGCCTCCAGGGAAATTATCAGTTGTACAGGTCTGTTTTGGATTCCTACGCATTTAGGTATATCGCCCTTTTCCTTCTCCATTGTAATTACATACCTTTAGTTTTGGTTTTGGACATATGCACCGATCATCTGAGTTTGTTGTTATTAGTTAGCATTGCTTTTGGGTCTGATAAATGCGCACGTATTTTGGCAAATATAACAGCCACAGGAGAAGACAATTGAGAAATGGTCGTGCATGTGTAATTTTCTCCATATGAAATCGTCCGATGAGGTGAAACAGATTTGGCATCAGCTAAAATAAGAATTGATAACACAAAACACACGAATATTCCTGCATTAAATATTTTCCCTAAAGCTTTTTCTATGCCAAAAACTCTATATCTTACTTTGTTCAGGGAGCCTGTTCATACTTGATGTACTCCCTTTCTTGCTAGGTAGACTTTGATTGTAATTGGATGTTTATCATCCCACCTATACTTTCACTACCATAAACAGAACATTTAGCGACAAACATTAACATTGCTAAATAATAACTAATCGTAGCAAATAACCATGGTTATTTGCGACAAAAAAATATCGTCGCTGAATCTCGATAGCAAATCAACATCCGTGTCATTTTTCCAAAGTCGTCGTCAAGCCGTATTTATGACTCAAATAATTCATTGGTAAAATGTATAAACAACAATAATAGTATACGTCGTATATAGTTTTGTGTTACGTTTCTTTTTTATAGGTAAAAGTTTAACCTTACTAAACTATATTCGTAGGTAATTATTTTTAGTGACGATTTTGTTTTGGTAGCAGAATAATTTTAGCTATTGATTATTTGTTGTAGGGAAATCTTTTTAGAGACATTTCTGGAAATGTAGGCAAAAATATTTTGTGACGATTTTGGTTTTGGTAGCGAATAGTTTTTCCTGACGATTTTGATTTTGTAGCAAATTACTTTTAGCTACTAATATGTGGTGGTAGGGAAATGAAATTAACGACGTTCTTGTATACGTAGTTAATAACTTTTTATGATGATTTAGTTTTGCCCAATAGTATTTAGTGACAAAATTTAAATTTGAATTTAAATATTATTATAATTATTAAAAACGAATTTATTTTAATTTATTACAATTTTAAGATAGTTTGAAATATTAAAATTATTTATTTTATAATTAATGTTAGTGACATATTTTGTAAATAATAATAAATTGAAATAAAATAAACATATAAAATGGAATGCATTGTATATAAAACAATATTTACACATCATTTACAAACTAAGAGTATTAATCTGAGTCACTACCACTAACATATGCCGAACCTAGCATTTATTTAATCAAAATTTTAAAGCTTTTTAACTTCTTTTAATCCACGATTTAACTTGTCTTCTGTACATTGTAATTTACTCTTCAGTGCCTGGTTCTCCTCTTTAAACGCGGTGACATATGTTGGTCGTGACGAAGAGGCATCAACAGGCCCAGGGCCATACCCAAAACCTTTGATATAGCCTGATCGTGTATCAAGGACATTGTTGCAAATGTCATTGACATTGGGTTGATTCCCCTCAACCAATGATGTCTGCAACAACTCCTGCAACTTATCCTAAAATTTAAAGTGGAAAATCGAGTTAAGTAAAAAATTATTAGTTACTATTAAATAGAAAAATAAATTGTAACATTAATTTATTTGTACTTACAAAATTACTTTGTGCCTCTTCAGATGTCCAGCCTTCACCTTCCTTGTAGTATATTTGCTTGTACAGTATGATCTTGTCAGACTCTTACCCTTAGAGTTGTGTTTGACTTTATAATATGATTTTAAAAAATTATAATCAATTAGGATTTATTGTATTAAAAAGAAGAATAATAAATTGAAAACGTTACACTTACTAATTCTTGTTGGACAACAACAAATGATTTGGAGCTGATGTTATGAGGAGTCTTCTTTAAGACTTTGTTGGCCTTGGCTTTATAACACTTTTTCTAAATTAAGAGAAGTAGTTATGAGATGTATAAACATAATTAACGGAAGGAAATATAAAATGGAAAAAACAAACCTGAACCTTCGCTGAAGCCCGATAATCATACAATTTATTCCAATTTTCTTCAATCTCCTATTCCGAAACATCTCTCCTTGCCTCTTCATTGGAAGGGAAAGACTAATAATATTTATGAAATTGATATCGATGATCTTTCACCCTTTGTTTCAACAGTGAACTAACACTACTTGAAACCTCAAGCATGTCGATCGATATCCACGATATAGAGCTTCATCTGTCAAAAACACATATAAGTGAAGTTATTATTTTAGTTAAGTAAAATCGCAATACATATAATGAAATGTATTGAAATATTACCAAAACTTTGTCCAAAGCATTTTGTAGCAAGTTTTCTTCCTTCAACTGCCTGACATGCTAAAGGCAAGGCAACTCATTCCAAACAACGATGCCCAACTCACTAGATAATTTTGCAGCTTGGATCTTATCCAATGGGTGTCGTTGCGCGACGTCAATTGTCACTGTCAACTTGGTATTCATTGCAACATTTATCTGTTGCAACTCAACTCCTTTTTTCTTACCTTTACCTTGTTTTCTAAGGCTAGTATTGGAACCTGAAAAAAAAACATAATGATAAAAAACACTAAACATGTAATGAGAGCATACATATAAATATGATTGGTTATCATTAATAGACCTGAAGATCCCTCATGACTACCAGACGATGATGGTAAAGGTTGTTGTTGCTGACTTTCCTCATTTGATGATGCAATTGCTGGTTGTTTTGTGGGAGAAACTTCATATGCTGTCACCACACTCTTTCCTTTGTTTCGTCCAGATGCCATTATAATGAACCTATGTAAGCCAAATTATGAACATGAAGTATAATTGTAATTACAAAATAAAATTAACATTTTGTGAAACATTAAAACTATGCTTAATTAACACAACTAAAACATCATCTTATTAACATTTGAAACAATATAAACAATGGAACTTACATTCAATCATCAAGATCAAGATGAAGAAAATCATCATCATTAAGTCCATTATCGTTTGATTCTTCATCACTAATATATTTCAGCAAAGTATCGTCATTATTATTGAAGTCATCCTGAGTATAGTCTTCATCTGTTTGTAAGAAAAGATGGGGTTGGACTTCATTTAGTTAAACTATGTTGGGCTTGACATCTCTCCTTTGGAATGATGATATATCTGCATCTTCTACTAGAATGCCTTCGTTATTGATCTCTAATCTAATATCTTGATAGACTTCATCAACATCTTCATCCAATTCACCATCCCTTTAACAAAAACCAGAGACATTCCTTTGTTGAAACTTTTGAACAACCTTCCAATTGCCACCCAATACAGTATTGTTGATGTAGAAAACTTGTTTGTTTTGACTTACTTGGACAAAAAGATCATTATCATACCATATCTTACTAAAATTTATATTATTAATATGCCCGTTCACTCTCATGTTAGTTATATCAAACCATTTGCATTTAAGTAGAACAACCTTCTTATCCTTGATGTAGTGCAACTTGATAATTTTAGATATGACAACGTAGACGTCAATGATTTTATTGTCATGACATCCTTCAACGACAACCCCATTATTTTGACTTCTAACTCGATTATCTCGATCTTGTATGTAATATTGCACCCCATTAATAATGCAACCTGTGTATTTCTTCCCACAAATATGAGGGCCACATGTCAAATCATATAATGCTATTGTCGCTTCTTGCATGTTATGGTTGTTTGACCTTATCATCTAAACAACAAATTGAAAATAAATATGAGGATCTCATCATATTCTCATATTTTCATAATATGTATTGAATATAGCAACTTACTCGATTTCTCAATCATGATACAAACTTCTACCTATGTCTTTCTTCATCATTAACGATCCCTTAGCTATGAATTATGTTTTTATGCTCTCTATTGAAAAAACAACACAGTAAGATCTCAGAGTTAACGAAGGAAATTATAATATGATTGTTTAAATGAAAAGGAATATACATACTTCATGTATGTATCGATGTTCTCGCAATTTTTCAAAATATACTAATGCGCAATTTCGAATTCGTCTTCACTTAACTCCACATATTTACCCGCACCAAGTGGTCTTAATTTTTTAGAGAAAACAGACAACCCACCATCATCATTAAAATCAAATTTACGTTCTGGTCTATTAAATCTCATCTCCACATCAGTTAAGTACATTGAACAAAAAGTCAAGCATTCATTTGCTATATAAACCTCTGCAATAGACTCCTCTGGTTAAGCTTTATTAGGTACATACTGCTTAAGAGAGCCTAAAAACCTGAACATAAATAGTTAAAAACTTAGTAATTGTTACAAACAAATAACATAGGAAAAACTTGCTCAATTTAATATGAATTACCTTTCAATCATAAACATCCATCGAAATTGAACCGATCCACCAAGGTATGCTTTATATGGTAAGTGAATTGCTAAATGAACCATAACATAAAAAAACGATGGGTGGAATAATAGTTCAAGCTTACATAGAATCAATGCTATGTCTTTCTCTAGTTTATCAAGCTCTTCAACTTTAAGTGTCTTACAACATAATTACTTAAAAAACTCTTCGACTTGACCCAAAGTAAAGGGCCCAAAGTAAACACCCACGTGCTCCAACAGGAAGTAGTTATTGCAAAAGTACATGACAATCATAACTTTTCAACTCTGACACTTTTTCCTCTTTAACATTCACAGAACGACCTATATTAGATGCACACCTATCAGGAAACTTGACTGATTGGAGGAACTGATAAAATGATTGTTTCTTACTTTTTGACATACTGTAACAAGCAGAGGGAATAAAGTATGATCCATAATCTCTTCTTCTCAAATGCAAATCTTTTGTAATATTCATGTCTTCTAAGTCTAGTCTAGCTTTAATAGTGTCTTTTGATTTCCCATCAATTCCTATAACAGTCCCTAGAATGGCCTCACAAATGTTTTTCTCAATATGCATGACATCAAGATTGTGCCTCAATAGTAATTCCTTCCAAAATAACAAGCTGAAAAATATGTTTTTTTAGTCCAATTCAGTTTAATATAATTTCTATCACGCTTTCTATTACTTAGGTGTTTGTCAGGTTTAATGTCACCCAAATGTGATAGCTGGTAAACAATGTCATCACCCAACAACTGCATCGGAGCTTCACCTAACTCAACTATGCCATTAAACTATTTACTTTTTTGCCATTTATGCCCATGTTCCAAAAAACGACGATGCCCCTATAACATATTTTACTTTGTATCCTTGTTAAATATGTTTGATGATTACAGACAAGACAAGCCATATAACCTTTAGTGCTCTACCCCGACAAATTCCCATAAGCTGGGAAATCATTTATAGTCCACAATATAGCAACATGCATTGTAAATGTGTTGCCTTCAACAACATCAAAAGTTTGTAATCCATTTTCCCATAGTCATCAATTAATGGTTGTAAGTAAACATTGATGTCCTTGCTAGGAGTGGTAGGTCCTAAAATAAGGAAAGACAACAACATAAAAGGCTCCTTCATACACTTCCACGGAAGTAAATTATATGGGACTAGAATCATCAACCATATGTTATATGAATTACTTGTATTACTGAAAGGATTTAATCCTCCTGACGCCAATCCAAGTTGAACATTATGAAAATCTTGTCCAAACCATGGGAACTTTCTATCAAGCTTTTTCCACGCAATTAAGTCAGCTGGATGATGCATAATGTTATCATCAATGCGTTTCTCTTTAAGCCACCTCATATCTATGGCTATTTTTGTTGACATAAACAGCCTTTGTAATCGTGATTTAATAGGAAAGTATCGAAGGATTTTCATTGGTATCTTTTTCCCTCTCCCATCATCCACCTGCCACCTTGATGTACCACAAATAGGACACTCCTGAAGTTCTTTACTTTCCTTCCAATAAAGAACATAGTCATACTTACAAGCATGAATTGAAATATATCCCAATCCAAGGTCCCTTAACAGTTTCTTTACATCATATTAAGATTTCGGTAAGTTATGTCCCTTAGGTAATACATCGTTTAGTAAGTCAATTAACATGTCAAATGATTTGTTACTCCATTTATATAAACCTTCAAATACAAAAACTTCACAATAAATGAGAGTTGAGAAAAATGAAAGCACCCCAGATATAATTATTCTTAAGCAACTTTCGATAACTTCCCAAAATTATCTTTTGTCATACTACCAATTATTTTTAGCATTCCTATTTCATTCATAGTCTCTAGATAATTTTGACAATCATCTAACATCTTATCAATCCCATCATCACCATCGTCATTCAAGTCACGATCATCAACATCATTATTGTAACTCTCATCGTAAGATGTATTGACACTTCTATTACAACTTGCTTCCTTATGTTCACCATGATAAAGCCATGGACTATAGAATTTGTCTATGCCTCAGATGAGCAAGTGATTATATACCACATCTTGACTTTGGATCTCCACATTTAAGAAATCAATGCATAGACAATGAATACTATAATCCTCACCCATTTGATCCTTTACAAATTGCATGAAACTCTTAACTCCTTCTATGTAATCAGTTAACCATTTTCGAGAAGACATCCAACTCTTATCCATACAAGAAGATAACCCAGTTATAACATGCATTTTTCGTTTTATATTAGGTTTTAAAAAAACTATGTTTAATATTATTTGCAGTCAACAACATTGTTACCGTTCATACGCAACAATTAAGTAAACAATATAAAACAAAATGAAACGACAACTGATATAAAACAATGCAGGTTACTACTAATTTGCATACCTGAAGGAAGATGTATAGTTGTATACAGTTTAGTTGTTTATGTTGGCAGAATAGAATACGACAGTTTGATACAAATTTACAAGGATATGAAGAAGAGACAGACTAAAACCAAAACAATTTTCTTGGTTTTAGACAAAATGTGGTGGGTGGGGAAAAATGTATATGAGGATGTCACATAAATTATGCAATTTTTAGCTTGAAGCAAAAAAGAGGAACACAGAAGTTGCAAAATAGACAAAGGATTTGGTGAACAACAAAATCTATTATAAATAAATTGAAAACTATGAATTAAAGGTTAAACGACCGTAAATCATAATTATTATGCATAGACATTATAACGACATAATGTATAAATATCTAAATTGTGCGCAACAATTTATTACTTCACCAAATATGTGCATATACAGAATTCAAACTAAATCAAATTAGGTCTTACTCATTAAATGCCTAACAATGTCATAAACATACTTAAGCATATGAGTTGGATAGAAAATCAAAGCCAATGACAAGCACTATGGGTATGTTGGCAAACAAAAACTATGTTATAGTGATAATTGATGGTGTATAGAAGTGTAATAAGTTAATTATAATTTAAACACAGATTTATAGTGTTTTCGTGACTAGTAGTCTAAATTCTCCTGCTAGATAATTTCAAAAGTCTTTTCAATATTAACATTTCAATTTAAAGTCAATGTAAAATCATTCTTATTTGCATAGGATGAATTAGGAGTTTCAAATGACTTCTACACATATTTACATTTTAGAAGAAATTTGTAACAATTATACATAAAGAGAGGAAGGGTGTATAAAGACATGAAGCAAGAAATAAGCTATAAGGAAAGACCCAAAACATCCATTGTGTCTTTTAAAAAAATGAAGTGTTAGGAAAGTTAAAGACATCTAATTTCAAAAAATAGACAAAATAGTCAATGTACAATTTTTTTTTTTCTGAATTCAAATATTTGAAGATAAGTTGTCTGATCTTTTTACTTTTTTTCATCCATATCTGTCAATAATGCATATATCCTAATTCTTATGCTCGTAGTCCCACTCAATTAGAAATAATAAATATCAATACGATGTTATATTTTATGAGAATACACACAAGCATTAAAGTGACCAAATTTTACATTAAAAATAAGAATAAGATTCATATAAAAGTAAAATTTTCATCCAATAGACAAATGAGGCTTTTTTTTATTTAGGTATCAACCTTAAAAGTATAATCAAGCAAAATTACATTAGACACAAATTCCATAGATGCATTATTTTCATAGTCATACACCATTGATCATCCATCCATCTTTTAATCAACTTCTTCATCCCTTATAAAATACGAAGGCTTTAAGCATTTATTAAGAAAATTGATATTATTTTTTTTGAATTAATCATGGTGCATATCTCTATTATGGAATGCACAAAATAAACTACCTAACTCAAATTTTCAAAACTAGTATAACTATCACAAAGTATTCCTGAGGCCTAAATCAAACCATTTAGGATTCCCCTTCCTTTTAGCTTTCCAATGAACAAATCCATTAAGAAGTAAGGTAGATTCAATGTACTTAATATAAGGGAAGTGAAAATGAAAGAATAACCTCAAAACACACCTATACCTTAGTTTGTGTCCTTCTTTAGAAAAGCATAACCTTAAAACACACACATGCCTTAGTTTGTGTCCTTCTTTAGAAAGGACCTTCATCATACTAACAAACTTGTGTTTTAGTCTTCCAAAAATGTGTGTCGGATATGCTCACGCAAAAACTTCTACAAAACACTTATACTCTTCTATACCATATTTTATTCAATGCTCAAGATAGGTTCTTCTTAACAACATAATTGGATTCACATATCATAATCTTTGTCAATTCGTCAACAAATGAAGCAACACCACCAATGCTTATTCCAAAGGGACTATAAAAATATTCAACACCAATACATTATCTAACTATTTAATTCATGCATCAATTTTGATAAAAACATTAAATACACTTATTAAGATAGTCATACACCAATGCCAATTTCCAAACATACATGTCAATATTTCTTATACACTTGTAAAATATACCCTTGAAATTAATCTATGGCAAAAACTCCTAATCCAAGCTACTGCACTTAATCAATGCTCAAGATTTTGGTATCTCTCAATATGCACAGTGACCCTCAACATGGCAAAAACTCCCAATCCAAGCTACATGTCAAACTCCTTACACCATAAACATTCCTCATTCCTCTTGCGTGTTCTAAAAAATTAAAGAACAGAAAACATAGACAAGAGAAGGAAGCACCGAAATCATACCTGTGGAACTTCTTCAAATTACATAAACTTCTTCAAGAATTTCTGCTCACTCGTAATACACTGCCAACAATAGAAAACTCAAAGTGATGACAACCTAATAAACAAGAATTGTGTACATATACAAAGATATAAGAAGGTTAGAGATGGGAAGTAGGAGGTACTGATGTTTCAACACCATTTGAAATCGGATAAACCAAGTTGGATGAAAACAGAACAACGACATTCCCATAGGACTTTCATCAAACACCTTGTAACCATGACATAACACCCATGAAACTTCAACCATTCAACCCATTTATTCCCTTTCTTCACCATAATGCTAACATTCAAACTCCCACCCAACAATTATACATGTGAATCCATTCATTCAAACAGTCATACTTATCCTACGTTTGCATCTAACAACCACTACATGAAACACAAACCCCCAACAAAAGTTTGTAATACTTACCAGGTTTAGTTCTACTCTTTGGAGATGCTAGATGACAGCCAAAGATAAGCAGAGTATGTTTTACGTGAATGAGGGAGGAATATAGCAAAAAATGAACAAGAGCAAGGAGGAAGAAAGTTTAGGCGAGCTAGGGGAAAGAATGGAGTCAAGTAAAATTTTCACTTATATGGGCCGCGTCGTTTATGCTGAAACAAACAACACCGTCCTACTTAAATTTTTTTTTTATCATTGGAACATTTTCTGATGAAAGCTCAATTCGTCATGCATTGCCACATTTAGCGACCTTATTTCGTAAAAGTCGCCAATACATTTAACGTAAAAAATGACGTAGATATTATTCTGATGTTGTACAATTCGCGACGACTCTATATTTCGTCACAAAATGTTATACTTTGGCTACGAAAACTGGATAGCATCACAAAATGTTAAACTAATAAATCGTTGCCTAATGCAGAAATTTTGCTACCAATTATATAAAACGTCTCAAAAATTGAACCATTTTCCTCACATTCTTACTTTCTTAATTAATTAACATATATGAGAAATTGATCTTCTAACTTATATGTGCAATTATTCTTCATTTTCTTATTTTTTGCAATGAGTAATCTTTAAATATAATTTGTTACAAAAGTTTTATAATTATATTACAATGTCTTGTAACATTATTATCATTTATTTTTCTAAAATACAAAAAGTAAAAAGATTAATTTTTAAAATACTATTTTTTGAAATTATAATAATGAAAATATATAATTTTATGAAAATTTTAAGTGAAGTTTGTGAAAATTTGAACGGTTAACAAATTAATTTCCAAATAGTTTTCAAAAATATAATTTAATTTATATTTCAAATTATGTTTCATTTGGAATAGGAAAATGGATATATTAAAAATCATTTATGAAACGGAGCCACAAACCATGTATTAGTCGCTACATCTGACGATTGTCGACTAAATACAATAAATCGTAGCAAATTAATTAATACTACTTCCAAACAACTACAGCAAATAATAAATGACATCGTTCACCTAGACTAGAGAAAAGATGTCGTTTTGTATTAGGTTTTCAAAGATAAAAACATAAAAGCCTACAAAATTCCATGCTTTGGCTATGAAACATGTAAAATGTCATAAAATGTACAACATTTTGCACGAAGTTGTTAGAACATCTCCAATACATTTGGCAAAATGTGAAAAACGACTAGTTATATTGTTCTAATCATTAACATTTTGTGACGGAACTAATATTCGTCGCCTAAATTATATTTTTGATACAAATTTTGAAAACGTCGTGAAAACACAAAAATTTTCTTTACTTCTTTGTTGTTCTTAAAAAAACCTTTACTTTTATTTTCAGTAAGTTGTCTTCCTCTGTAGTCTTCGTCAAGTCTTCCCAAAACTAGCGATCATCGACATCTTCCCAAAACTAGCGATCGTCGACGTCTTACCCACATATCAAAGCCATTGACTTGATCAAAATACGGTCCGTAATCCTATCACTTCTTTTTTTTTACTATTTGTTGTATTTTCAGTTGCGGTCTTAATTCCTACATCTTTAACTAACTAGATCGGCTCTTTGTTTGTCAATCTTGGTTTGTCACAAGTTTCAGTATACTTTTACTGACTAGATCTGTGATGTTTGCATTTGGCTCTTGAGACAATGGGAGAAAAAAAAAACAAGTATTTTACCAGTGTTAAATAGAAAATTTGCGATTTTTATCCTTCTATGGTAGATCTGGACGTTCTTTGTGTAGATCTGTACATAGGGTGCTTTTTGCAGTGCTAAAGTTAATTTCTTTATGTTTTGTATATGTTGTTTGATTTCTTTTTGTTATGTTATTTGCACATTATCGTTGGAGATTTTGAATTTTTCTCAGCTAGTTTTCAGAGTCGAATCGGTTTTGTTGACCTCATTGTTACTGAATCTTCTCAACTTGTATATAGCTTTTGGCTATTGAGGAACTTATCTAAATGCATCCTATTTGGCATTTATGACTTTGGGCTTTCCTCTAGTCTTGTGAAGCACACAGGTATTTTATTGGACAACTCAAAATAGGTAGACTACACCTCTTTTGTGTGTTACTATCCAGATTTAGGGGGCTTGATGTTGGAAAAGTTGCATTGTTTAATACTTCTACCTTATGTGAGTTCATGCTTTGATCGCGTTACTAAAGTTGAGATTTTTATAAAGTGAAACAAAATTAAGTAAGATGTCCTTAACAATAGAGCCGTCGTCACTAAAGGTCTTCGCATGTAGGTTTTGCAAAGCTTTTAGAAATTCCAAAATCCTCTCGTAGATAACTTGTTTAGGTTTTGTGTTCTGCTCATCACCATCAAAAAATGATTATTCACTGAATCTGTATTATTATTTTGTTCTATTATGAGTTATTGTGATTATTCTTTCGTTTTTTCTATCTATTGTGATTATTCACTAAAATCCTTTAAGTGTTTATTGTGTGTTCTTAATTGTGCATTTGATGCACGAGTTATGTTTATGGTTGTGTTTTGAAGATGATTTACAGTCTATCTTTGTTATTTCTTTATATCTATCTTCCCACCGACCTTTAACGTTTAATCTCATGAAGGAATGTAGACATGGAGACTAGTTCCTGATAGCCCTAATTCATTCAGTTAGGAGGAATGTGGCAAAATTGTCCCTGCTGAGAAGACCAACAATGTGAATGAAATCTTCACTTTATATACTAATCATCGTTTTCCTTCCATGGCCAATCTTCTACTTCAAGGTGTTTAGTATTATCTGAACATCGTCACTTTCCTTATTATGTACATCTCATTTCCTTTTATGAAGCTATTATTATTGGATCCCGTTTTTAGGATTTTATATTTTTATATTTTTATTATCTTTATTTTATTAAATTATCAAGCATGAAAATAAATTAGAATTTATAAATTAGAAATTTTTGGAGTCTAATATGGTAAATACTAAATTTTGTATGGTGGTATGAATTAAAAGAAAGAATTAAAATAAAGTGAAAGAGTTAGTAGGAATTTCTTTTATAAGGAAGGGTA
>JAOSBN010044440.1:0-15085 GCA_027563595.1 Erythroxylum suave
AATTCTAAAAGGAAAATTAAGCAAACTAAACTTCAATAATAAATTAAATAAACCTAAAATGAATCGGGGCCCAACATGTGATGAGTGAAAATATACCAAAGGCACTCCAGTTACCAATACATAAATCAGTAATTTGAAATCAGTCTCTAAATCTAGTCTATAAATTGCTTCTCAAATCCAAAGTGATCCAATAATTTAATAAGGAAAAACTAGGACATTCTATTATATGCCTTGGCCATATCTAACTTGAGCAACACATTTCCACCTCTTATCTTTCTATTTATATCTAAAAATATTTCCTGAGCCAATAAAATATTATCAAAGATTAATTGCCCAGGTAAAAAAGCCTTTTAGTAATGAGATATAATTTTTGACAGAATCAAATATAGCATGCTTATGATTAATTTAGAACTCACTTTTTGAATGAAGTTAGAAAAACTAATTGGCTTATACTTTTCAAACTAAGACACATTAATAAGCTTCAAAATGGGTACCAGAAGTGTAGAAGTGTAAGCTTTAGGAAGGTCTCCTCCCACAAAGAATTCTTGCATTGTGGCTATTAAGTCACTTTCTACTACCTCGCAATAATGAGTAAAGAACTTCCCACTGAAGCCATTTAGGCCTACCGCATTGTCACCATCCACCTTCCCTATCACCACGAGAATCTCTTTTAATAATGGAAATTTTTGTAAATCTTTATTCTTTGCATCTATCAGCACCAACTCAATTACCCTATTCACCAAGTTTTCTAAACATCTACGTCATTTCTCTGATCTTGTAATAAATGGCTAAAAAAACAAACCCCCTTAACCTGAATACCCTGAGAAGCAATAATCCATTCTCAATCTTATCCCTGCACTTGATGAACCACTGACCAAACCCTTCATTCTTTCGCAGTTGTATGAAAGAATTTTTTATTTGATTCCCCTTCCTTCATTCATGGAATCTTAGATTTTTGACGCCAAAACCTTTTTTTCTCCAATAAGGCCTGTCTGTATCGAGCCTGAGCTAGATGATAGACCTGCCTAGTAGTTTTTGAGCACTCTTCTTCAAGTAGTCTTTCCTTCACTAAAAATTCATCTTAGCCTTCCTAACATTTTGTTGAAAATTAGCACATACTTGTTTATTCCAATTTTTGGGAACAAACCTAAGTCTTTTCAACTTTCTTCAAATTTTCATAAGTGGGCATCCTGGACAAAGCAAGTTCCAATTTTTGGTAATTATATCTTCATAAATTCCCTTTGCAAGCACTAAGCATTTCAAATGCAAAATGATTTTCGTTCTATAGAATTCTCAATCTCTGAGATTGAGAGAAGTAAAAGAGAGTGGTCAGATTAAACTAGCCTTAAATGTTCCACTGTAAGCATAAAATTTTACATCCATTCTATGTTTATTAATTATCATGCTTTTTCCAAATATAAAGATGACCATCCTGATTATTAATCCATGTAAAACAAGAGCCCATATACCCAGCATCCACTAAAAAATGTTGTGCCATAAAGAAATGACACTCTTCTGCTTTAGTCATCCGAAAAAACAAACCTCAATTTTCTCATCAAAGACAAGTATAAGTTCAAATCTCAACAAAATAATTATGGGTTAAAGGAATCAACAAAAGAATTCCACAAAACTCTCCTCTTCTGTACTGAACATGTCGCATGAACAAAAGAGAGATACATATGTCTTTTCAAGGAAATATGTAAAGCCTATAATGTAATATGCTGATTGTTCTCATGTAATAAACTACAAGTAAACTCCTAATTATAAACTATCCTTAGTCAACCTGAATTTTCTGCCTTCATCGGTTCAAAATTTAATTTCTTTCTAACTTCATCCATTTGGGATAAATCTGTCGTAGGTTTAGCAATAGCCATCATTTGAATATTATGAATGTGCTTCAACTTCTTCAGCCTTAAATGGTTAATTTATTAGCTAATCCTCTTAGATTCGAAAAAATTATTTTAATCATTGGGTATTAGAAGAAAAATTTTGAGTCGCTCGACGTTAGGCTCTTGTACGTACTGCTATCTCATATTTACTTGGTAAGAAGAGATTGAGACACTACCTCGTTAGCCTCATCGTGCACAACCATTGAGTCAATTACTGCAATTGATGCTATTGAAATCCCATAATCCCCATGCAAACTCGGCTCCTTTTAACTAGGAGATGCTAAATCCAATGCCTTAACTCTACCCAACTCCATGTGCTCCAAAGTATCATTAGATGGCATATTCAAGACTATTGCATCGTCCATAACTTTTTTATTCTCTATGTGATCCTTAGTCTCCTCATCATCTAACAAGGAAAATATATTCTTTGCGACCATAACCCCTTCAACAGGAACAACAGTAGGAAGTTTATCAACAACTCCCTCATATTCGAACAATATAACCGCTGGCTTTTCTGTTTGGATAGCTTGCTGATCCGAATCATCAACACCATCTTCGACCCCAATAACTTCAATGTTTAACTTTTAGACAACGTCAATAGCAAGTATAGTAGAGTCCAGAATGAGTGCAGTAGTACTAGAGCTCACTAAACCCATTGAAATCGTAACATTCAAATTAGACACAAAATTATCCATTGATGCAACTGCAGTTCCTATAGTAGTATGTTCAACCATAACAACAACAGTAATATTATCATCACGGGTAGATTTTTCTAGATTTTCTTAATAGTTTTTAGATTTTCTTTTAATGTTTTCACCTGCACTGAATTCTCTAACTCCATTATATTAGGTTTTTTGCCTGTAGCGATTACTTTCGTAACCTCATAAGTCTTTGCATCATTCTTGGGTAGCCATTTTTCTGCAGCATAAATTTGTCTTCATTAAGCACTCTACAATTCTCCTCATTGTGTCCATTCTTCTGGCAATGGAAACAATAATTCATAACATCTTTACATTCAATATTTTTCCAAAAGCCTGCATTCCCATTCTTCAGCCAAAAACAGTGAGTCAACTCCTTCAAAACATCCAACTCAATACAAATTCTTACTGTCTAGATTCTTGTTAATATTATCATAAAAGCATAAACTGTTTATGGATTTCCAACAATTCTCCAAATAGAAAAGAGATGTCCTTTAACAAAAAAGTGTAAAGGTAGTGACGGATGATTAATCCAAACCGAGGCTATTTGTGATTCCTCCGTCAATGAAAATTTTGGTGTACGCTTGAAGACTCGCATAGTGAATCCTTTAAAAGACCATATGTCCTTCATCTAAAAGCGAGTGTAATCTTCCTCGAGGTCAAAATGTAGCAATATATGATGGTAATTTCAAAAACCATATGAATAGTCCCCTTATAGCCTATTTCCATAATATACTTTTCTAGTTTATCAATTGTCGGTCACCCGCAGAAAAATTTTTCAAAGGGAGAATTAGCGAAGGGGGCAGCCAAGTTTGCTAATTCTTTATAAGTAAATTCAATACAAAGCTCACCTTTTTAAGTTGTAGGATCCTTAACCATGATGATCAAGGCACTGTGTAGAGTTTTGTAACACTTCTGAGAAGGAACATTTTTCTCTCAGTAGAGGAGGTAGCTGACCATTAGAAGCGGTTGCCATGAGGCCAATGTCTAAGGATCGTAACTAAGTTTTCCTATCTCCTCAAAGCTGACTAATCCGTTTCTCCAGATCCAATAATATGTGTGTTTTGTGCAATGACAAGATCAACATCGTTACCAAAGAGCTTGATAGTGATGAACAAGTCATCCCTTGATTTGATAAGATCAAGTATCAAGGCTTCAACTATGTCATCTCCAAGAGGCTTTTCAATGATGCTTTAGAGTTAGTTAATATCCAGTAAGCTTTTTGATAATTCAAGGGACGAATAATCATCAATGCTCCACTCAATTTCTAGTTATTGTCACCTCTATTTGGTTATTAATTCAGTGAAGCTTTACAAAGGCATAAACATGAGTGAGACGTATGCTTGTTAAACCATAGGTCAATCACATCTTCAGATATATCCAAAGCACTTCTCAAGCTTCAAGTAAAATCCTATTGTGAGACTTTACTCATACGACAAAAGCGAAGTGACGTTAAACAAGACAATTTCTTTGACCTAGGGCATCTATATCGATTTCAAAAGCCCTCACCATGTAAACATCAATTTATGAATCTAAAATTATATGACACTCCAAATTGGTTAAATATTCTTTTAATGAATTTTTGTATAACTTTTCCATTATTTTTTAGAGTTGTTAAGGCTTCAACCCATTGCGTCGCATCGAACAAAATATGATTGTTCATCATGGAGGATATAAATGGTACTATGCAGTCCAATCCCCACACATCAATTGCTTTGACTTCTAAGATGTTGGATAAGGGCATCTCATCTCTTTTCGACATGTTACCCACTATTTGGCATCTATTATACTATGCCACAAAGTCCCGAGCATTAGTATGAAGATTCAAAAAATAAGCTCCACATTTTAGTAGTTATGCCATTGTCTTATTTTTTCCATAATGTCCAGCATACATAGCTTTATGATACTGTGTCAATACATCTAACATCTCCTCTTCTAGAACATACTTCCTTATTAACCTGTCAGCACATGTTCAATAACGAATTGGTTTATCCCATAGATAATAGGTACACTCATATAAGAATCTATTTTTTTGTTGATATGATAGATTTGAAGCATATTTCCTACAATGAAATTTGTTATATCTGCTTACATAGTGCCATAAGGTGGTCAAGCAACATTAGGGTTTCATTAGGGAATCACTCATTAATATCATTGGTTTACTCTACTTCCCCTCCTTCCATTTTGATCCATTCTTAACTTTGCTCTTAATGTAAAATTGTTGTAGTAAGAGCACCCATCAAATAAGTCTCGATTTTATGTCTCTTTTGGCTAAAAGATACTCAAGTACAATGTGATCTATAAAAAAGGTCACCTTATAGCCTAAGAGATATACCAAAACTTGTTATATACAAATACTACCATTATTAACTCTTTCTCAGTTGTGGTATAACTTGCTGGGGCCCAGTTAATGTCTTGCTTGCATAATAAACCACATGTA
The DNA here is from genome assembly GCA_027563595.1 of Erythroxylum suave. Taxonomy (NCBI): domain Eukaryota; kingdom Viridiplantae; phylum Streptophyta; class Magnoliopsida; order Malpighiales; family Erythroxylaceae; genus Erythroxylum; species Erythroxylum suave. The sequence goes on from JAOSBN010044440.1 coordinate 5,028, forward strand.
GCTTTTTGTTCTTCCATTGGCGCAACAACTAACCCACAACTTGATGGCTAGTATCACACATGACTTTGAATGGAAACGACTATTATGGTAACATTAAGATTGGTGATGCTATTAGTGCCTACTTTATTCTATTAAACACAGATAGAAAACTATTGCCAAAATTAAAAGACACATCCTTGACTAATAGATTCATGAGAAGTCTTGCAATCATTAATAAGTTTTTAATAAAATGGCAATATAATCTTACAAGACCTAAAAATGTCACATACCTTTAACATTAATAGGTGGTGAAAGCGTCTCCATAGCCTCTTTCTTGGCTTTGTCCACTTTAATTCCTTGGCACAATATTTTATGTCTTAATAATACACCCACATGCACCATTAAGTATGTGATGCTTCAAATCTCTGTATTACTCTGTCAAAGTTTTCCAAGCAATGCTCAAAAGAGTCCCTAAAGAATGAAAAATTTTCCATAAAAACTTCTGCAATATCCTCCATCATATATGCAAATATAGACATAATCAAATTTCGAAATGAAGCTGGAGCATTGCATAACCCAAAAGGCATCCGTTTATAAGCAAATATTCCACGAACACATATAAATATGGTTTTTTTTCTTAGTACTCTAGATAGATAAAAATTTCCTTCCAACCCGAATATTTATTTACGAAATCGTAGAATGAATGGCAAGCCATCCTTTTTATCATCTAGTCTATGAATGAAAGAGGAAAGTGATCCTTTTTAGTCACTTTATTAAGTTTACAATAGTCAATGAAGACTCTTCATCCTGTGACTATTCTTGTAGAAATCTATTTTCTACTTTCACTCTTCATTATAGTCATTCCACCTTTCTTGGGTTTGCATTGTACTGGGTTAACCTATTCACGATTTGATATCAGGTATATGATGCCCATGTCTAAGAGCTTTACTACTTCCTTTTTGACCACTTCTTTCATATAAGGGTTTAACCTTCGTTGACGTTCCCTTACTGATCTACTTCCTTCCTTTAGGTTTATCCTATGCATAAGTACATTTGGGCCTATAACTTTATGTCAGATATTTTCCATCTTATGGCCTTCATCTGCTTTCTTATAATCGTCACTGCCTGACTCTTTTATTCTCCATCCAGCTGATTGGAAATAATGATGGGTAGAGTTTGGCCCTCACCTAGAAAGGTATATCTAAGGTGTATGGGTAGAGGTTTTAACTTTAAGTTGGTGGTTTTTCAGCAGAGGGTGATATCAGTCCTTCAGTTTTTATTAATATGTCTTTGTTCACTTTAACACCTAACTCCTCTTTCTTAACTTCTTCCTTAGTCTCGGTTTCATACTCCTTCTTAGCTTCAATATTCTTTTTTGCTTCCTCATATTAAACTTCTTTAAAGTAGCTATCCTCTTGCTCCTTGATACATTCATCCATAATATTGATCTTTATGCAAAAGCTACTTTCTTTTGTATTTTTCAAGACTTTGTTCAAATTGAACTCTACTTGATCCTTGCTAATTCAAAGTATTAGTTTGCCTTCATGAACGACTATCAACACTCTCCCAGTGTTCATAAATGACTATTTAAAAATTAGTGGATGATTCATATCCTCTTAGAAATCAAGCACATGAAGTCCACAGAAATAATGAATTTGTTCACTTAAACTATCATATTTTCTACCAGACTAAGTAGTCTCTTAATAGATTGATCCACTAACTAAATAAGAATCAAAGTAGGCTTCACCTTGCCTAGCATTAATTTTCTATAGATCAATAAAAGCATAAGATTTATACTTATAGCTAAGGTGCATAAACACATAGGCTATTGTAAAGCTCTATGGATCTTTCAACTTTGAAGGCATGCAATTGGTGACAATAGAGCTACAACTTTCAGTTAAGGCTATCATTTGATTATCTTCCTAAGTCTACTTCATTGATAATATGTCTTTTAAGAACTTTTCGTACTTGGGCATGTGTTCCAATGCCTTCACAAAGATAAGTTAATTTGCAAAGTCTTAACTCCTCCATGAACTTTGCAAAATGTACATTTAGTTTGTCTTTTTATAATTATTATGGGAATGGAATCTTTAGTAGGTATGACAGATGGGAAATATAAAAAGGGTCCTCTCTTTTCCTCATCCTTCTTCTTCTTTTTTTGACCCTCTATTGAGTGGGTTTCAGTTTGCTTCTCTGTCAGTTATTCAATTTCTTTCCCACTCCTTAGTATGATTAGCTTGAGTTTCTCCCTTAGATTTACATCAATTTTACTTAGGAGGCTCTCCAAATTTCTTATAGACATTGCATTTGTGAGTTAGCCCATTTGAACATCCAGGTTATGTATAGAAGAATCATAGTTCTATTAGCTACGTACTTGAACTTCCCTTCTAACCTCTTTTGGGCCTTATCCACTCTTATGATCTTGTCTATAATCTTGTCAAATTTTGAATCATTTACACTGGACTTATATTATTGAAATCTAGGTGGACCTAGATTTCTAAATTGATTGCACACATTGTTAGACTAAGAAAAATTTAGGTGGTTCCTCCACCTAAGACTATATTTGTTAGAGTAGGGTTATTGCCTCCTCCTCGATCGAATTATATGCCCATATAGTTAAGTTGCTTTGTATTATTATTTTACATCAAGAAGCAATCAGCGATAATAGGATTATCTTGTCAGCATAATTTGCATTCATGCTGAATTGCATTAATTGGAAATGATGAAGAGGCTTTTAGGCTGTTCAGTTGTTTTGTCAAATTGGTAATCTTATCCTATAGTGTTATCATTGACTGAATAGCAATGACTCTCTTTTGATCTTGAAAAGTCAACTAGTACTTGCTTCTATTTGACATTCAAAGACAATTATTATTCTCCATCTTCGGTACTAATTCCTCTGCTTCATCAACCATTTTCTACATTAGTGATCCTCCAGAAGTTGCATCTAGAGTGCCCCTCGTGGGTGGATTAACTCCATTATAGAAAGTTTGCAATAGAAATTCCTTTAGTAGATTATGGTGAGGACATCTACTTTATAAATCCTTGTAAAACTCCTTGCGTATAGTAACTCCCTATCATTTTGTTGGAAATTAGTAATCACCTTTATCAACATCGTTGTCTTAGTCAAAGAGAATTTCTTATCTAGGAAGGCACATACTAGCTGGTCTCATGTTGTGATGTTTGTTAGGTTTAAGAAATGATACCATACGTTGGTTCTATCTTTAAGTGTAAAGGGAAAGAACCTCATCCTCACAAAATCTTCTGATATACCATTATATTAGAAACAATCATATATCTATAGGAACTTCACTAGATCGGTGCTAGGATCTTCATTAGCTTGAAGCACATTCAACGACTCTAGTTTGATCTCGAATGATTTTTCTTGTAATAGTGGTCGAGTGATGCCTTGATGTGCAATGCTAAACACGGTTCTCATGAAATCCATAAGATTTTGTTGCTGGTCTTCTTGATTATACTCTTTCACCATTAGTCTTTTGATCTCTTCTTAACGTCTCACTCTTTAGCTTTATCTTTCTTGTCTTGTGATCTCAAGAGCTGGATTCTCTTTGATCTTGCTTGAACTTTGAATAATTCTTGTGTTCATGTGATCACAAGGACACAAAAATAGCAAAATTCTTTAGATCAAAGGAATTCAAATAGTCCTAAAGCTGAATCCCCAATAATAGTGTCAAAAACTTGGTAAGCAATTTTTATATCTATTAAAACCCTTAATACACTACAAGTGTACGAATTGTATCTTATAGTATATAAGGTTATCGTTCCTATAAGAATTATGCAAGGTTATCAATTTGAACCTAACTTTATCTAAGGTAATCAAAATGTGATTTAAATAAAATTAGGTAATTTTTAAAAAATAATAAAATAAAGTAAATGAATTAAATAATGATTAAGCTGCTAAATAAATTTAGGTTTATGATCAATATTAAATACTTAGGACATATTCTTTCCTTATTTCATTTCCTTTACTGTTATTGATTCAATTGTATATTTGATCCTAGATTTCCTAAATTATTGATTACTGTCTCTAAAGCTTTAATCAATTAACCCCAATTGAATTCAAATTTTCCATATTTGCATCCTCTCGATTCATAAAACCTTCCCCACTTTTTTAATTAGAGCTGAAGCTATCTATTGGATAATTAATTTATAAAACAACTTCTCTCTTTTAATGATTATTAACTTTATCATTATAGGTTTATTATTAACTTTATCATTATAGGTTTATTAAATTGCCAACTTTCATTGTACAATCTAACACTAATTACTTTTGACTCACTCTCTCTATTTTTTGTCAATTTTATGCGTAAATAATTATCACAAACACCATAATATGTATTGAAATCAATAATAATCAAATTCACAAATAAATCCAGAATAAATCATAACTTCAAATTTAGAATTTCATGAACATGTTTAAGATCTTGGAATTTAGATATCTTTTTTTATCCACCTTTTGGCTTTGACTGTTATGTTTTGTTTTGGGGTGTTTCACGTTCTTAAATAGTGTATTAAGATCTTGGGGGTATACCTACTTTGATCGGTTCCACAAATGCCCTTGAACCCTAAAAAAGATTTAAAAAAACTTGCACCTAGAAACACTGTGTAGTGATCTTGACATAAGATTCACGATCGTGTTCCTAGTTTTATCCTCTCCATCATAATTGTGACTTATGCAAGCAACTCCATGTATGTTTATCATGATCATACTCCTCATACACGATCATGAAACCTTTCGCGTAGCTTCCATCTTTTTTTTTTCCTTCAATTATCTGATTTCCAACACTGAAAAAGTCCTTATGGAACATAAAATTTAGATTGAAATCATGATCAAAATAACGAAAACACTTATAATATAAACAAACACTCACAATGCCATAATTCTAAGCCTATATATACGATAATCATCTAATAAACACCTTAAAACACATTAAAACACCTAGGAAAACATAATGTGAACTATACTTATCATTAACTCAATGCCTTATAAATTATTTAAGAAACTTGTATTAAAGGAACCAAAACCTACTAAGATGAGCATTCAATTAGAAAATAGATTAATTATCTTATGTTTATTATTAATGATGTGTTTGTTAAACTTAATTTTGCAATCTTAGATATGTATAAGAATGTAGAGGTACCCCTTGACTCAAAGTCGATCCCTTCTAGACAGTAACAGATCTATTATTAACTTTAGTAATCAAAAATTGGTGTTTTAGGTTAAGGAATAAGAAGTTATCTTTAAAATATATGATGCTATAAGAAACTCCCTCGAACAAGGTGATCCTTTCAACATAACACTCTAATAGAGCATAAGCCCGAACATACTAGAGGATATTCGAGAACATACTCTATGAAAATGGTACATTAGGACAATCAATCAAACTTATCATTGGCATTCTAAAAGTTCATTTCTTCCCATTTCATTCATAAATGTAAAAGTCACATGTATTTACAATTCAGAATCCACATATACATTACACAACATTTTGTTTTGAGTTCAAACTCAGTACCAAAATTATAACATGAAATGGAATGCTAATACATAAAACTCTAGCTAGCTTTCTCCAATTAAGTTAATCAAACCTTTGAGCTTTACTCATCCTCAAAATGCAAGTACTAGAATTCTATTATATCACTTTAGTAGCTAGATCTTCCTTGAACCTAAAAACCAACGTTGCAATTTTGGTAAGTTTTGGAACTCAGTGAGTAAACCATGATTGATTTATTCACTCAAGTCATATCATAAAAATAAGTATATCAAAATTTATCATACTTCCACAAGTATATATCTTGTAAGCTTGCATTACATATTATAGCACATCCTTCGTTAAATTGAATTGTAATTCACTAATTCAAAACAATTCAATCATTTGATACATGTAGAGATGTATATGCAAATGTAAATGTGTTTTTGTTTTCATTTTTTTTTATTGTGACCAAGTGCTTATGAACCCAATTTCCTATCCTGTATCCGTTGTGGACACCGAGATCATTTCTGGCCCATATCTATTGTGGATATAGAGTCCTTGTTATATGAGCCTATGGCACTTTTTCATAATCCTGAGTCAAAACTCTTTTTTGCACATCGGTCACTTTGGTCATAACTCTTTATCTAATCATGCATTTCAATGTGATGAGATGCATCATTTCATATGATATGTTTTCATTTCATTTAATTTTTGTAAACTAATGCCACATATATCAAACTCCTCAGATCTAAGTTCGACCTTTATCAATCAGTTGAGCACACGTTCTAAATTAAACATTCAATTCATATAGAAAAACATTTAAATGAGTTTACATGTCTAATTTAACTCACAGTATGTTCCAAAAAAGCTACTGCCTCCAAGTTCTTACAATGTCTGGATATTCACGATCATTTGTGCATCTATCGTCATACAACACATACATAGTTCACAAATCACTAATTTGTTTAATCATATGAATATACAATCATGCCTATGTATATTTGTCATGTTTCAATGCATTGCTTAATTGACTTTTTGAGTATGTACTCTTATATAAATATCTTGACCATTCAAACATTATAGCTTGTATACAACTAGTTTGCAATCAGGCTAATACCTTAAGTAAACTTGATTTACTCCAAAATTCATTAATCGTACATTCGCCAAACTTTTCTAGCAATATATAATCATATAATTACCTAATTCTCATTCATAACTACCTCATTTTCTTCAATGCTCATTCATTCATGCCTAATACACATTAGTGATATCCTTAAGATTATGTTTGCATTCATAAGAACATTTTTATTCCTTCATCCAATCATAATTTCCATAACAGTACATTCTTTAAGTTATGACAACAATTAACAACCTAAACTTATCAAGCTCTTAACTAATTAATCAAGCAATAATCTAGGTTCATTCCAATCCTTAATCAAGTCCAAATACACCAATTTATGGCTTGTGTAACAGGCCACGATAGTGCACTTTCTTTCTTCCCTCAATTCTACATGAATTTCATATACTTATAAACATCACTACCACTTGAATTTTTTCTAGAATTCATGTCCTTTAAATCTACTTCATTTCATGCTAGGCTAGTTTCCATATTAATTACATTAAATCTCATAAAAATCTAGTCATTTGTTTCATTACCATTCACTTTATGCCATCATACATCAATCCTAACTTTTTTCTAGATTTAAAAACACTTTTAATAACTCCTATCGCTGGCATGAATTCATCATCAAATATACTTCAAAACCTAAATTAAATCATCCATATAACAACCCATAAACTACTATTGTCATGTATCCAAAAATAGGACAGAAGGTACCCCTTTGATTCATCATTTTCTAGCACAATGTCAACACCAATACCACATTCAATCTATCTGTAATTAGCCATCATAATTTATGCTAACACATGCTATAAAGATCAATATTTCACTTGCTTGTTCAACTCAAATGTCACCTTAATGTATCAAACTTGCTTTGCCTTACATGCATATAAGATCATATCAGGAACAATGAGGGAATAAGATGAGCTTTAGTAGAGACAAGAAGAAGATAGTAACATAAATCTATTTTTCTGAAGAAATTGACAAACATTTTGAGGTGGTAATGGAAAAAAATTTGAAGCAGAAACTTATGATGTGAGGGAGAGGTGAGTTTCGATAGTCATAGGGAGAAGAAGAGAGAGTTACAGCAAAAAAAAAATAAAGATGATTATGAAAGTGTCTATGTTGTATGATCTAGGTGTAAGATGAATTTAAAGACACTTGTCAAGTGTATAAGCCAGCTACATGTCCACTCTTTAAGCTACCAAATGTCACTTAGTTTCTCTACCATTTGTCACTCAAATCTGCTGCCATATGTCACTCATTTTATAGGTTTAGTCATCCTAACTTTTCACATGCCAATTATCTTGCTACTAGAAATTTTTCCTAGTCTAAATGTACATTTTAATCCATCATCTTCCAATTGTAATAATTAACTCCAAGTTACTAATTGTAATCCATCAATTCTTTTGATTGGAAAATCAAATTACGACATTAGAAATGCACAGCCATGTCACAATTATTTTGAAACTTTCATACCCTAGAATATGTCAATTGAGTTCAATTTTTCTAAATTAAAATTCATGTGTTTATGCTCATATCACGCATGTGAATAAAATCATAAAATCATATCCTAAATACACCAAATTCATTCTAATATGTTGTAATTCGTATGACTAAGTAATCTAACTGTAACATCCTGTTAACCATGTTAGGACAAGAATAGTAATTTATGAGGAATTTTTGTGAAATTAGGAAAATGCACATCATGCATAAGTTAATTATGACATCCACATTTATTTTGCACATTCATATGATTGTACATACATTCATTGGCATTTCCGGGAATATTGGTTTATAAATGGAAATGATGGATTTAATTGGAGTGTACTAAATGTGATTTGGCAATTTTGGTATATTTTGGATATTTTGAAATTTTTGGTGAATTCTTTTGAGCTGAAAATTTATTTAGAGAGTCATATTATTATTTCAGAATTTTTGGTGAATTTTAGAAAATTTCAGGAGAGTCATATTATTATTTCAGAATTTTTGGTGAATTTTATAAATTTTCAAAAAAAAAAAGGGATCTTTTGGACCAATTATAGTGTGACATGTGGCAACATATAAATGTGACAAATGGCATGAATGAATGGTGACATATGGACTACTAATAAGACAAATGCAATACATGCACAAGGACACATAGTATATGCTTTAGGTGGAACAATTCGGCAGCCTTGTTCCACTCTCTTGCTCCACTCTCTTGCTCTTCACTGAATGTAAAACTTTTCAAACTCTCTTTATGGTAGCCATCACCGAACAACAACTTGTTGTCACTCTCACTATTTGAATTCCTGTTCAACCAAGTAAGTTGTGTTTAAGTTTGATTTTGGATGTTATAAATGATGTTTTGATGGTTGAAAATGAGTTTCTTGCATGAAAAATAAAATGGAGTAGTTTTCGGTGTTGATGTGGAGATGTTTAAAATGTGCAGTAAAGGTTATACACATACGATGTTTTTGTATATATATGCATAAATGTTTGGGTAAAGTTTAGTGATGGATTTTGTGAGGTTAGAGTTAAAGAGAACATAGAGCATAATGAGGTGTTTTGTTTTAAGGAGTAAAATGATAGAAAACGTGGGCTGTTGTGAAGGAAAGAAAAAGAATGGAAAGTGCAGAAACTTGAGAGAAAAACACAGTAGAGAGAGGGTGTGTGTAAGTGTAGTTTCGACTTTTGGTGTTTATGTTTAACTTTTGGATTTTTTTTAAATTGTTTGTGTTAAGATGAAAGCTTGTGAAGTTATTAACTTCAGAAAGATGTAAAAAGAATGGGATATATGTTTAGTTGAGAATTTTTGCTGTTCATGAAAACAAAACTTGCATTAGAAAGAAGAAGAAGACGATGATGGACTGCATGTGTGATGTTAGTGTTTGAAATGTAAATATGAACTAGAGTAAATTGAATGGAAAGGAGAGTAGAAATACAGAGAACGTAAGCTAGAGATGGTGTACAGAAATAATGGATTAAAGAAGAAGAAAAGAAGTGCAGTTCGGTGAAGATGAAGGTTGAGTTTTAGAGAGAGAAAAGGTGGTGATTGTGTTTATAAATTAGGAACTAGAGTATTTCATTGAAACAATTCTCAGTCTTTTGACTATAACTATCTCATCCGAACTCTAAATGACTTGAAAGTTTGATCAATGGATTCTTAAGAAATTTTTCTTTCTCTCCACAAAAATTTAGAGCTATCTGAATTAAATTGAGAATGATTGATAAGATGAAATTGTGGAAGTCTGCTGGAATTATGAACTGGAAAAATTTTCATGAACATGCTTCAGTATTCTGATTATAACTTAATCTGTAGATTTCGAAATAAATTGATTCTTAGTTCAGAGTAGACTAGAGACATAAGTATACAAATTTCTTGAAGAAGTAGAATTTTTATTCTGTCTTTAAGACTTTCAAATTTGGCATGGAACTGCATCTTAGCTTAGGCTGTAACATTACCAGGGACAGAAATCATATTCTGT
>JAOSBN010044461.1:0-15085 GCA_027563595.1 Erythroxylum suave
CTTTTTCTCACCCAACGCAAGATGCACTTCTATTTTTCACATTAGAAAATCACTTCCACTACTGATGGGAAACGTGCGCACGTAATAATACATCCACACAGGATTTACTTAACCCACTTTGTTTTCAATTGACGCAACGCCCACTGCACATGTTTTTATTTCAAGACTCCCACACAAGATACACTTCTTCTATGAGATTTTCTTCAGTTGTAGATAGAGACATGTACTTCAAACACACAATAACCACGTCCTTTTATTTTCTTCTCTATCTGAAATCCACAAAATCCACGCAAAACATAATTCAATTACCAACATGATAATAGACTTCAATTCAAGATATGATTCTTTTTCAACTAAAAGATTATCCATATAACTTTTGAATATCTTATATGTCCAATTAATAAATAATGCCAAAATTAATTATTTAGATATATAATATATATCCTAACAGATATGAACAAACCCATAGTCGATAAGTGATTGAGAGAGAGCTTTGTTCCATTGTCTGCCAGCCTATTTCAGGCCATAGATAGATTTCCGCAAGCGACAGACTTGGCCATTCTGGAGTTTATCATAACCCTTAGAAGGTTGGAGATATACTTCTTCATTGACGTAACCGTGCAAAAAGGCATTGTTAACGTCAATATGATGGAGTGGCCAACAATTAGCAGCAGCGATGGAAAAAAATAATCTAATCAATGTAACCTTGGCGACCGGTGAAAACACATCGGAATAATCAATGTCGGCGCGTTGGTTGAAGCCCTTAACAATAAGTCATGCTTTCCGCCATTCTACTGACCCATCTGGGTTGCGTTTAATTTTGTATACCCATTTTGTATCTAATGGGCGTTTCCCTTTCGGTAGATCGGAGGCTACCCAAATGTCATTGGCCTCCAAAGCTGCTAATTCTGCTTGCATTGGACCAACCCATAAAGAGTCATTTCGAGCTGCTTCAAATGATAATGGTTCATAGTCACTAGAAACATTGGCCATAAATGACAGGTAAGTGGAAGAAAAAAAGGGAAAGATAGGGGAGGGAATGCTGAGTGTACCCAAGGAGAGTGATGAGTCATTATTAGCGGGAGTCGAAGCGACAGTGGTGGCCAAGGAGACATAGTGGTCAAGGTATTTGGGTCTGGTGCGTGTACGTGTGCTGGTGCGTGGGATAAACGAAGAAGAAGAAGAAGAAGATGGTAATGCAGGAGGATGGGTGGGGATTAAGATTGTATCGAGTAGGTTAATGTTAGGTGTCGGATCGGGTGAGGGTAAAATGGGTGAAGTGGTAGTGGGCCTTATAGGATTAAGGTTGTTAGGCGTTGTAGAGGTAGGGAAAATGGGCTGAGGAGAAAAAAGAGGTTGATATGTGGGCTGATTTGGGTGTTTGGAGTGAGGTGGAGTAGGTGTGATTTGGTATGGAAATAGATGTTCATGAAATGTGACATCTCTTGAGATAATGGTTTTTTTGGAATCTAACTCAAATAATTTGTTTCCCTTTTGACCAGACACGTAGTCAAGGAAGATACATTTTGATACACATGGTTCAAGTTTGTCTTTCAAAGGTTTGGTGTTTGTTGAAAAACAAAGGCATCCAAATGTGCGTAAATGATCATAAGTTGGTTTTTTTTAGTAAAGTTTCTCAAATGGAGTCATTGATGCAAGTATTTTGGTAGGTAAGTGATTGATTAAAAAAGTGGTCGTTAGGAGAGCTTCCCCCCAAAATATCGTTGGTAGTTTGGCTTGAAAAATTAGTGCTCGGGTAATTTGTAAAATATATTTGCGCTTGCATTCCACAACACCATTTTGTTCTGGTGTGTAGACGCAAGATTTTGATGAATGATGCCTTTTTGATAACACAAATTTTGGCAAGATTGGTTTGTGAATTCGGTGCTATTATCAGTTCATATGTATAAAGGTTTTAATGAGAACTGGGTTTCAATCATATTGAGAAAAATTGTGAGTACTTCATGTACATAGGCCTTACTATTGAGTAAGTAAGTCCATGTAGCACATGAAAATTCATCAACAATGGTAAGGAAAAATCCTGAACCATCGATGTTCGAAGTATTGTATGGGCCTCAAACATCAATGTGGAGTAGTTCAAAAGGTTTAGTAGCTATGATTTTGTGTCTTGAAAAAGGTTTTCTTTCTTGTTTTGCAAGAGGACGAATGTCACAACAAAAATCAGTAGGAGTTTTTGAAATAGAAATTGGTACGTGCAAAAGTTTATTTGAAGATACGTGTCCCAATCGATGATGCCACAAAGTATAATCATCGGATACAAAATTAGCAAATGATTTATTTACATAAAACTTGAGAGATGGGCCTTTTAAGCTAGTTGTAAAATTTTGGGTAGTAAGACGGTAAATACCTCCTTCCACTTCGACTATCGCCACAATATCGTCAGTCCATGGGTCTTGTAAAAAAACTTTGTTGTCAGCAAAAATGACTATCAAGTTATTTTCGGTGGCAAGTTTATGAACAGACATCAAGTTTTGGTTAAAAGTCAGTACACATAAGGCATTGGAAAGCGTTAGTGTTGGGTGCAAAGTTATTTTCCCAACAGCAGTAATGTTTCTATAGGAACCATCGAGTAGAATTATTGGTTTGATGTGTCCAGTTGTAAGATGTTCTAATAAGCTAGGTTTTGAGCAAATATGCGTAGAGGCCCCCGAATCTACTATCCATGAATCACTATCATATTTGTCACTACTGCAAAATGAACCATTAGAGGTAGAGGAGTTACCTGCACAGCTGTTGCAAGCGACATGATGTGCTTTAGCGACTTGCTTACCTTTGATGATTTACATAAGTTCCTGCACTTGTTTTGCGAGTGTGGCAACATCCATTTGGTTCTCCTGCGTTTCTTGTCCTTCATTAATTGGACTGTCTAGGACTGTTGCTCCTGCAAATATACCCTTTCCTTTTTTGCGTTGAAGTTCTTTATACCATTCCGGTATCCCGTGCAGCTTAAAACATATTTCCCTGAGATGTCCTGTTTTGTGACAGTAGCCGCATACCTTGTCGTCTTTTTTAACAAAAACTTTTTTGTTTCCACCATCTTTACTCCAATGATGTCGTTTATCAGTTGCTGGACCACTGTGTACAGTAGGAGTTGCTAACAGAGTAATATTCATGTTATTCACACCTTTTGACATATCTTTAATGTTCCTCTGTTTTTCAACAGTAACAATCATGGAGAATGCTTTACTAACAGATGGTAATGGTTCCAACAACATAATTTAACTGACTGCAGTGGAAAATTCTTCCCTCAAACCCATCATAAAATCCAACAATTTATTTGTATCTGCTACTTCCCTATTATGATCCGCAGCATCACACACACATCTCTTCATGGGCATTAAACTATCCACATCATTCCATAACTTCTTTAATTTTGAAAAATACTGTGTGACGGTGTCGTTACCTTGTCACAGGTTGTTGAGTTCCTGCATTAACTGGTACAGGTGAGGACCACTGCTCTCACCGTATCGGCTTTGCAGTTCCTCCCATGGATCTCGTGCAGTTGTTACCACCATGAAGGAATCACAAATCTCTTTGATTGTAGCATTTAAGAGCCAAGCAATGACCATGTTGTCAGCAGTGAGCCATTTTTTCATCAGAGTGATGTTTCCTTCTGGTTTTTTTGTTTCTCTGTTCACGAATCCTAACTTGTTCTTGGCTTTAAGAGAGATAGTCATCGAGCTGCTCCAACTTAGATAGTTGTTTCCGTTAAGGGCATCTGTCACCATGACTGTTCCTGGACTATCTGCTGGGGAGAGGATAAAAACGTCTGGTTGGTCCTGGTATTCATCACTAGTTTGACTGTCGTCTTCCATGGCTAATTAAAGCTTTTTATTTAGAGAATAGGAGTTTAGAAGGGTATGGATCGTTTTGGCTCTGATACCATACGAACTTTGCTTTGGTATCTTCACCGTTAACCGATGAATAAGAAAGGAAGAGAGGAGCAAAAATAATTTTTCATATATCTTTCTCATAAAAGTCACTGTACAATCTGTATATATATACATGCAGTAACGAATTCTGGTGTTAATTATTTACAGAGGTATTGCGTGGGTACACTGGTTGGTTAGTGCTACGTACATAGTTTGTTAGAAAGGGAATAATCTGCTATGGTGTAAAATAGGGAACGCCTGATGTTTACGTACTACCAACAATATACCTCACCTTTTAAATACTATTGGATCTGAGAAACTAGAAAACACTATTCCTTGATCTTCTTTGAACTCTTAGTCCTTGACCTTTAAATATTATCTGCATAGAATGGTAGTGTGGTTGCAGCAAAATGTTGCTGTCAAGTCAAATGTTTACTTTCCCGAATTCTTTAGTATTAGATCACTAAAAGTTCCAAGATCAAACCAATACAAGAGCAGTCTCTTATGAAGTTTCTGAATTCCCGAGTGATTGGATTCTACTTCTGATTCTGGTATTGTCAAGTTAACTCTTTTTACATCACAAGGAGTGGACGAGTATTAACTGTTTTCTTGAAAGGTTCAGTACTACATAAAATATGGACAAGTATAAGATTGGAAAAGTGTAACAAGTCTGGGAATACATGGTTCAGTATTGAATGAAATTTTGAACATCGACTTTAATCATGTGATAAGAAACAGATTATTTAACCTAAAGTGGGTTTGTGGTAGATCATATTTTCTTTGATGACAGTAAATTAGGTCTAAAATTTGATGTAATAAAATTCAAATAGTATAAAGTCTGAGAAGTCGTTTTAATTGATTGAGTGTTGTTAGTAAATAATCATTTCATCTAGCAGAAGTTAATGAAGTGTTTGCATAATGCATGTTTATTCCTTCTTCCAAAAATAAGAAAACATGGTTGTTTCGTAAAAAACAACACAAGTGACATTCCAAGGGAAAAAGAAATGGTTTTTGGGATTAACTTAGTTTTTGAAGCAGAATTCCCCCAGCTCACATGAATTCCTCTTATAGCAATTCCTGGGGCATTCGTATTACCAATCTCTGCGTCATGTTTACTACATTTTGCTTTTGTCCCTGCATGCACATGTCATATTGTTCCCAACAACCAACCTTCTTTCCTGTATTCAATCAAAGAAAGCGTGACACAAAGATTAGATCAAAATCATTTGGTCTAACTAGGGATGACATTTCGGTTTAATTTGGATTCAAAATCAACAAAAAAGTTGAATTAATCAAATTTTAAATTTTAAGAAAACTAATTAATTTGATTCAAAATTTTATATTAATTTAGTCCAAAATATGGTCAAATTTAGTGTCAAACATGACTCAGCTTTGTTCATTGCAAAACCAGTCCAATGGTTAGTGAAATATTAATGCTAAGGTAATCAATATTTTTTTAATTAAGGTGATACATGTAAATAGTTGTAATTTGGAAAGGAATTAAAATATAAACAGAGGATATACCAAAAAAAAAAAAAAACATGTTTACATCCTTATGTATTGAAAGAAATTAATACAGAAAATTCTAAACATGCCTCATCTTCAATTTTCAACAACTGTACTTATCGGAGTCTCTTTAGTTCAATGTTGGACTTCCTCACAAATGTTTATTAACATTTCTATAGAAGTGTGTAAATGTTCATTTCCAGTAAATTTGGTGTACCAGATATTCATTGTTGGGTGAGAGGAGAATATGTTAAAGAGTTATTACATTCCTACCTCCACCATTCATATCCTTCTTCCTGACAAACTCAACATTTCTGTAGGCTTCATCTCTGAATTGACATGTGAAAATTTGCTAGGCCATCCTCAGTTCCTCTAGGAACTACGTTGAGCAATAAAAAGTAATTAGCTGTATAATACACATGTCGCATAATAATTAATTGCAAAACCAAATCTCAACAACAATTTTTCTAATCAGAATTTGTATTTTAAATTCTTAAAGATAAGTCTTTTGACTTAAGTTGAACAAATAACTATAAAATAATTCCTTAAATTTTACACACTCTTTTGAATTATTTCATCGAGCATTTCAACATTAAGAATTGCAACATAGATACTGTAGATGCAAATTATTATCAATAACTACCTTTTACATTCAGACAACTTATTACTTAGGATTAAAGTCCATAATTTAATTACTTAATAATTAAGATTGCATAATATAACTCTAAATTAAACCTTTAATGGCCCAAAGGCAAAGAGCCAAAAATCTAGCCCAAAATAATGTTTTGGGCCTAAAGGCCCTATTTGGAGCATGCTCGGCACGAGCCAAAACCTATTATGTGCATGTGCATGTGCATGTGCAGTGGCGAGCGTACATTGCGCCTTCTTCGTCTTCCTCCATACGCTGCGCTTCTGGTTCTTTGCGTTTTTCGTTTTTTTTTCAACAACCATAACTACATGTCTTTGTAGAAAAGAATATAGCAAACACGAATTAGTTCATGAAAATCATGGTAAGACTTAATCTTTTGTTTCAAGAACCAACCTTTCGGTTCTGATGTTAATTCGGAAGAAAAAAAACTCAATCTCTCACTAAGTCGTTGGTTTCTTCTTAAGAATAGGAAATATCTTCCTTAGGAATCTCTCCCACTCACGACAGTTGGGTTTTAACTCTCTCTGCTTTATTGATTTGAAGGTGGGCTATATATAGCCAATAAATAAACAAATGCAATCTAAAATCCAATGGATAAAACAAAATTTTGAAATAAATTGATAAAGATAAATATTAGAACTACTGGATAACTACTAGAACTATTAGAGATAAACTGATAAATTTTCAACCCATGTGCTTGAATGACGTCAAATGACATAGAGTTCCCACAGGTGTCACGTGGTGCATCAACTTCATCCCTCCCTGAAGAACTTGCCTCCAACAAGTTTCGTTGTAAGTATTCATCTAAGACAGCAGGGTTGATGTGAATTATATCATCGGAATGCCTCCACATAGCTTCAGAGGATGGCTTGTTCTGCCAGTGAACAAGAAACTTATGATAACCTCCTCATCGAGTAGACATAAATTGATGATCAAGGATTGTATCAATGCTTTCTTGTGCAGGTTCTACAAATGGTATGACTGGTGCTTATAGTCCTTTGAACTCTGTTAAGTCTTCGACATTGAAGATGGGACTGATGTTGTATTTCTCTGGTAAACCAATAACATAGGCATTGCTACCCAGCTTTTCTTTAATGAGGAAAGGTCCAACCAGTCGAGCATGAAGTTTGCTGTAACTGCCAGGTGGAAAGCGTTCCGGACGAAATTGTATCAAAACCATATCTCCTTCAACAAATTGTTTATCTCATCATCCCTTGTTGGCTCGCGTTGTATATCTATCCGTTTGCATAGCTACCTGCTATCTCACTTGTTCATGCATAATGGTCATGTAGTTTGAGAAATCTAAAGCTGCTTCACTAAGACAAGTTGGTATGGGCAGAGAGCTAACATCTAGGAGTGTTCACGGGAGGGCTCCATATACTATCTCAAACGGTGCCTTGCCTATGGTTCAATTTACATAGCTATTGTATGCAAACTCAGCTTAGGGCAGAATCAAATCCCAGCATGATTTATGATCTTAAATCAAGCAACATAGTAAATTACCCAAGCTACGGTTCGTAACTTCAATCTGGCCATCGGTTTGGGTATGGAAGGCAATAGAGAAGGATAATTTGGTTCCGAGTTTTGCCTACAACGTCTTCCAGAAATAACTGACAAACTTGACGTCACGGTCTGAAACTATCGTCGAAGGAAGACCATGTAATTGGATAATTTCCTTCAGAAAAAGAGTAGCCATTTGTGAAGCATCAAACGTTTTTTGACGTGGCAAAAAAGTGTCATTTTCGAAAAGTGATTGACCACTGCCATGATCGAGTCATTACCTCGAGGTGTGCAAGGGATTCCTAATACAAAATCCATACTTATGTCAACCCACGACTGATGCAAAATTGGCAGGGGCGTATATAATTCGATATTTTGCTTTGTTCCCTTGTTAACCTGACATACGGGATAACGATCAATGATTGTATGCACATCATAACGCATTCTAGGCCAATAAAATCAATCAGTGACCATTGCAAAAGTCTTATCATAGCCAAAGTACCTAGCCAGTCCTCTGCCGTGTAACTCATTAACAACAAACTCCCTCATCGATCCAGTCAGTATACAGATGCAAGCTTGTTTTGTGAGATATCCATTTGTTTTGTAAAAACCATTGCTCTTTGCTCTTGGATCACTTTCTAACTTTCTCCATACTTCTTTAAAATCAGGATCAATTGCATAATGTGCCTTCATTGACTCAAAACTAGTGCTATTGATGCAGAACATAAAGAGTAGTTGCGGCTTTCGGCTAAGAGCATTTGCTACTTTATTCGACTTCCCAGCCTTGTGCTTAATGCTGAAATCAAATTGTTGTAGATAATTGAACCACCGAGCGTGCTTTGCACTCAATCGAGTTTGAGACTGAAGGTGTCTGAGAGAGTCATGGTCTGTGAAGAGTATGAACTCGCGGTGAATCAAGTAGGGCCTCTAGTGTTTCAAAGTCTGAACCAGTGTATAGAATTCCATGTCCTAAGCTGAATACCTTTGCCTGGCATCATTGAGTTTTTGACTGAAAAATGCTATTGGGTGTCCTTCTTGGATGAGAACTCCCTCGATTCCAACATAAGAAGCGTCACAGGAGACTTCGAAAATTTTATCAAAGTCGGGTAGTCAAAGAACAAGAGCTGTGGATATCTTTTCTTTGATCTCTAAGAATTCCTTTGCTGCCATAGGTGTCCACTCAAAAGTCTTTGATTTCAAACATTCAGTTATTGGAAACATAATAGTACTGAAGTTGCAAATAAACCTTCTATAAAAGGTTGCCAATCCATGAAAACTCCTTACATAAAAAAAAGAACGAGGTGTTGACCAGTCAACAATTGCTTGTACCGTCTATTGGTCTGCTTCTACTCCACTGTGTGAGATTATAAAACCCAAAAAAATTAAATTGAGGTTTCAGAAAAGAGCACTTATGGTGGTTAATGTAAAGTTGCTCCTATCATAAAGTACTCAATAATCGGTGAAGATGAGTTAAATGATCGTCCCTCGAATGACTGAAGATGAGAATATCGTCGAAGTACACCACGGCAAATTTACCCAGAAAAGGCTTGAGTAATTGTGTCATCACGCGCATAAATGTGCTGGGTGCATTAGATAGTTTGAAGGGCATCACAAGCCATTCGTACAGTCCGTCTTTTGTTCTGAACGCCATCTTCCATTCATCGCCAAGTCGAAGACGAATTTGGTGGTAGCCACTTTTGAGGTTGATCTTTATGAATATAGTGGCTCCTCCTAACAAATCCAGCATGTCGTCAAGGCATGGGATAGGAAAGTGATATTTAACAGTAATCTTGTTAATTGCCCGGCTATCAAGACACATACGCCAACTTCCATCCTTCTTTGGGGTGACCAGAGTGGGCACAACACAAGGGCTCACGCTTTCACAAATTAGTCCTTTACTCAACAAATCTTGCACTTGTCGCTGCAATTCATCATTTTCAGTAGGACTAATCCTATAATGTGGTAACTTAGGCAAATTGGAACTAGGTACGAAATCAATTGCGTGTTAAATGTCACGAATAGGTGGTAAACTATTGGGTAATTCTTCTGGCATTAATCCTTATACTCTTCAAGCAATTCGGCAAGTTCAGCTGGTATTTCTCCATCAAATTCTTTGGTAGCTCTTCCCAATAACATTATCACTACCTTTTCCTCTCGAACAACTCTAGTGAACTGGCGCACTGTGAGGATTGAGACTTCTTGCTTTTGGTGTTTCAAATTCTGTAAAGAGGCTTAAGCACAATCTTCTTATTGTGAAATAGGAAGGAATAGGTATTCTCGTATCCATCATAGCTCACACATCGATCATACATCCATGGTCGCCCTAGCAATAAATGACACAACATCATAGGGATCACGTCACACCAAACTTCGTCCGTGTATCTCTTGCCCAACGAAAACTTGACTAGGCAACGATACTTAACTGGAAATGAATTGGAATTATCTATCCAACTAATCTGATAAGGATTTGGATGAACCTCTAGCTTCAAATTTAACTGATTAGCCACCTCCTCTGAAATAACGTTCATACCAATGCCATTGTCAATGATCACATTTAGCGCTTTGCCATCCCTCTCAAATCTAGTGTGAAAAATGTTGTTCCGTCTCCATTTGTGATCATTGGCTTCCAAATCGGTCTTGTTTCCAATTAGCACCCTCTGAATTACACAATTAGGGAGGGTTGTAGCTTGCAAGTGTTCTTCGTCACAATCTGGTTCAATGCTTTCACGTATGTTGTCTTCCTCTTCATCCTTTTCAACACATACTAAATCTTTCTCACAAATGTAGGTAATTTTTCTATCACATGTGGGACAGACAATGGTAAAATGGGCCAAAACATTTACATTTGTAACACTGTGGGCCTTCACCAAATGCCTTTACCTTTAAGTCTCCCATAGCCCAGTGTTTTGTTCGGTCCATCAGTGGCACTACTTTCACGCTAGAAGTTGCTACAAGATGAGTAGGTTTGGTATCAGAAAATTGAGGTCTTGTGAAGCCTGTCCAATTGAAGGGCCAATTGATAAGCCTCATCAACATTATAAACCTAAGTTGTCAACATGTCTCTACGGATCTCAGTTTTTAGCCCATTCAAGTATCGAGCCAAAAATTGTGCCCCGGTCTCCACCACTTTGCTTCTTACTGTAAGTTCATGGAATCTTTCGGTGTATTGATCAATGGAGGTTCGCACCCCTTATTTCAGCTGCAACATATCCTCATAAAGAATTTGTTCATAACTAATCAACAAATACTTCGCTCGAAGACACTCTTTAATCTCCTCCCAATCTGACATAGGTTGTTGTCAAGTACGGTGAAGCTGATCCTCGACACTGCTCCACCAAGCACGAGCCGACCCTTTAAGCTTCATCTACACAAATCTAACCTTCCATTCTTCCGACACAGAAAACCACTCAAAATAATCTTCAATAGCTGTAGCCAATCATGAAACGCATCATAATCAAGTTTGCCCAGGAAATCAGGGACATCTACCTTCATTTGTTTGGTCATATCATCCATGGGTTCTCGGCAATCTCCTTGTTCATGATCTATATGATCTTGATGATAACGTTCTCTTCTATGCATGTGTCTTCGTTCCCTTCCTCGTCTTCAGCCCATCTGCACCTCTATATCCCCCAAATCATTGTCATCACTCCCATCTTCCCTCTGGTGGTGTCTCTAATATCGAGGTCTGTGTGATCCTTCTCGATTCTTCCTTTCATCCGTGCCATCCAATCGTCGTATTATTACCTCTAATGTAGTTGAAATATGCTCCATTTGATGCTGTGAGTTTTGGTTCGTGTTGGGGATATTAGAGTTGCTTTCCATTGAATTATAAACTAGACTACTCCTGGTTCTGGGCATATAGGAGGCGCTCAGATTGAAGTGGGCTCTGATACCAATTTGGTGTAAATTCGAAAGAAAAAAAAATTCAATCTCTCACTGGTTTCTTCTCAAGAATAGGAAATCTCTTCCTTAGGAATCTCTCCCACTCACGACAGTTGGGTTTTAACTCTCTCTACTTTATTGATTTGAAGGTTGGCTATAAATAGCCAATAGACAAACAAATGCAATCTAAAATCCAACAGATAAAACATAAATTTGAAATAAACTGATAAAGATAAATATTAGAACTACTGGATAACTACTAGAACTATTGGAGATAAACTAATAAAGATAAATACTAGAACTACTGGATAAATACTAGAACTACTAGAGATTTTGGGAAGAGGGTCTTCAACCCATGTGATTGAATGACATAGAATGACGTAGAGTTCCCTTAGGTGTCACGTGGTGCATCAGGTTCTTTCTCAAGAACAATAAAAACATGTTTATAAAAGGAACTTTATCGCAAATAGACACAAAAAAACTCATAAATTTCCGTTCCATTTCTATCGTTAATACCAAAAACCATTTTTGGAAATGCGCAGGAATAAAAGAGCAAATTAAAACCAAAAGAGTGCATTATCTATGACAGAAAACAATACGAACAACGCAGACTCTGATACCATTTGTTAACTTTTATAGATCGATAAACAAAGACAAACCTGAATCCACTATTGTTAATAGGTTATTCCCTTTCTTCCCTTCGTTCTTCTATGATTTGTTTCTCTGATGGTTAAGAAAACAATACCCTTCTTTCTCTTATGGTTAAGAAAATAATACCCTTCTTTCTCCTTTTTTTTTTGGAAACGTTGTTCTCTCTCTTTTCCAAAAAAGAAAACGTCTTGCATCCTTTAGAAACATATGAATGTTTATATATGTTTCTATTGAAAAAGATATTGTTTAAAGGAGAGAGGAAAAGCGTATTGGATGTTAGATTATTTAATGGCCCATGTGACTTATAGATTTGAGTCCCATAAAAGCACCCAAGATAATGGTTATTGGGTATTAAATAATAGATCTCAAAGGGGTCAAAGACCCTTTTCCTCTCTCTTCCAATTACCAAACGACATGTCGGTTGGTGATGCTATATAAGTTGAAAAAACTTATTGGTTATTTGATTTTTCTGAACCATTGAAGAAATCACAAAAAGAAGACGAGAGGAAAGAAAATTCTTTCAAGGAAATCAACATCTTGTGAAAAAACAATCATGGATACAGATACGCACAAAATCATTCGATCCGATAAAAGTATTAACATTGGACCCATTTGAGCCCAACCATTTGAAACCCAATAACTATGATCTTAGTTCTGTCTATTAGACTTAAATACATAAGTTACATAGCACTAACTAATTGTTAAAATTAATCTAACATCCCATTCTTCAACATATGGCTTTGGTCACGAGTTTTGTGAACAACTACGAAACAAACTGCTGATTCGTAATCGTTACTATTCATGTCCTTCTTCCTGACAAACTCAGGGTTTCTGTAGGCTCCATCTTTACATGTGAAAATTTGCTAGGCCATCCTTAGTCGTTCCTCTAGGAACTACGTTGAGCAATAAAAAAACAATTATAATACACATATTGCAGTATAATTAATTGCAAAATCAAATCTCAACGACAATTTTTCTAATCAGAATTTGTATGTATAATCACATTCTAAAATGTAAATACAATCACACGTTTTATCTCAAATTTTTACCATATCATTTTGGAATTTTGGATAAATAAGGAATTACTCCAGATATATAGTAGAATGTTTATAGGTTGAGAAAGAATTGGGATATTGAGTGTTAAAAAACGAGTTCTTTCAGTTCAAAATCAAACTTAATTGGTATACAAATGTACTTTAATTCATTTTTATCTTTTTGAACAAATGATAAATAAAGAATAAGGCCCAGATAAGAATTTAACGACAAGTTAATAAGATATTCTTTTTTTAAAAAAGTTGTAAAAATTTTGCACAATTTTTTGAGTCGTAGCTCAAGATTTTGAGTCAAATGAGAATTAAATTCGGGAGTACTACAAAATGGAAGGCATATCATATCTCATAATAATAAATAATATAAAGGTTGAAATAATATGATGAAATTCAAACCTATAATAAGGGCAACAGAAGCTGTGATGTCGCAGTAAACACAAAACTCCTTGTAGCCATTTCCAATCTTCACCTTCAATTTAATACATGCCTCATCTTCAATTTTCAATAACTACCTACGCTTGATTAAACCAATCAATCAACTGACTACTCCTATTGTACATATCAATGTTTGGGATGTGTGAAATTTTGGCCCAATATTTCCCCTTCTTTCTCTCGTACCTTTTCTCCAATAATGGACACTTACATATACATAGATAAAAAAGGGAAGATGGTAAGCCTTCCTCTGGCAAGGTTTTAAGATGAGGGCACCCCGAAATTGTCAAACTTTCGAGGGAAGTAAGGTGGCGAAGTCCTTTTACAGACCTTAGATTCTGGAGACTACCCAGATTAAGAGTAATTAGACTGGGTGGCAGCCCTTCTTCTGGTAGGGATACAATCTTAGGGCATTCCCAGATACTCAATTCTCTAAGACGGGTGAGATCATGAAATCTTCTGTTGAAGAGAAAATTATGAAAATTAGTGATTTCAAGATGGGTAAGCGTAGAGGGCAAACCCTCATCTGGCACCAACACCTGGAGCCTACGGCAATACTTGATTATTAACTCTTCAAGATGATCAAAACATTGAAGCCCTTCGTAGTTCAAAGACTTTAAATATGGCATATCACAAATCTCAAGAGAAGTAAGAACGGTGGGCAGCAAGGTCACCTCTGGGAAGCATTCCATTTCTTCTGCTTCATAATCCTTAATACTGAAAGAAGTAAGAGAGGTGAGTTTCTGCAAATCCCAATTCATACGCCCCGCAATGAGTTTGTTGCAATTGGAGATACCAAGTGATCGTAGTTTCAAAGGCAAGCCATCTCTTGGAAATGTCTCGATTTCTGGGCATCTAATTATTTTCAACATCAAAAGGACAGGAAGAAGAGAATGTATACGCTCTGGTAGGCACTTCAGTTTTGGACAATCCTCAAGAATAAGCTCTGTTAAAAATTCAAAAGAGACAAATTCTTGATTGGGTGTACAGAAGTATTCAAAATATGGACAATCTTTAATTCTCATCCTCTCCAATTTAGGGAACAACTCTAATGGAAAGCATTGGAGCGGTTCATGTTTGGCAATTGTAATTTTTTCAAAAGAAGAGCCAAGTTGCCCAATCTTTTCGAGTACAAATTCCTGGACGTTCATAATTTCGAGATAGATGGAACTACCGTAGTAGTGGGGCCGAGGAGTATTAATTAATCCCAGTGAAGAAAAGTTGGGAGCATTTGAATAACACATTTGAAGCTGCGGACAACCCTCAATCTCATATTTCTCCAGAGAGAGAAGATGACTAGGTAGAGCACCTTTTAAATTCGGACAACTTTTTACCCTGAGCTTTTTGAGACAAGGAAATGCACCACTTTCTAGCCAATTTGGAAACCTATTACCTCCATAACCATCGATTGAAATGACTTCTATTTCTGTGTAAGGCTCCAAACCATCAAGTACAGCCTCTTCGTGACATGGATCATCAGTATCACCCACCCAATATAACCCCAACTCCTTAAGGTTCTTCTT
>JAOSBN010044482.1:0-15084 GCA_027563595.1 Erythroxylum suave
TCATTATATTTGAGAAATTCTCAAAGGATTTTAAGATATCACCAAAGGAAAGTTTAGGTAAAATTTGTCTAATCTCTTCCTACATTATGATTTTGAGTTTGGTGTTAAGATATGTTGTTCTTCATGCTTGACTATGCATGAGACATGGTTTAGAAGAATGAAATGAGTTATAGAGAAACTTCTTTAAGCCAAAATCAAAATGCCTTTTCTTTGGTGAAAGTTGGTGAAATTTTGAATATCTTTTAAAATTGATGGTTTAAATGAATTCTATTATGTTAATTATGTATGTATAATATAAATTGATGATGAAAAATGAGGAAGATATACAGTGGAATGATGCTTTTAAGTTCACGCATTTAGGTGTTTGATAAAATGCCTAGGTGAACTTGATTTACGATTTAAGGATTTTAATAGTATGCATTGGAAAGGGGCTTTTAGGTTTACTTGGAGTAAACTTAAATTTTCGCTTAGACTGATTAGTAGTAGCCTAATGTGCTTGGATAAAAATGTGTTTAATTATGCTTTGAATTGTGTAAGTGTCGGATTAAAGGCATTGAATGCCTTGAAAAATGCAAAAGGAAGCTTGTGTGAATAATAATGGAAGTAACCATGTGAGAAGCTTTGTGGCCGAATCCTATAGCTTAAAAATTGTGATGTTGTGTTTTATACACTTATGTGATGGTGTATAAATCTGAGATATGTTTGAGTAGTAAATACATTGCATTTGTACGTATAAAGGCTCGGGAGTTATGGATCAAGGAGCTCATACCGAGGATTGTTGAAGTTAAAGGGGTGTACACCTTCTTTTGAGGTGAGTTGGAGAAATATATCTCTCAAATAGGACTAGAACAACACAAGACATGCATAATGACTTGTATGTGAATTTTGAACCTAGGCAAAGCATAGGAGAACTGATTCTCAAGTAGATGCTACTATACTTATGTATTTAATAAATGACATTGTTTTGAATAACTCTTTGCACTTGGACTGAAACTGATGTTTTTATTTCATATTTTGAGGAATGATATTGTTTTTAACAAACCTGCACTTGAAGTGCAAAGGATAATGTTATATTCTTTGAAACTACATTTTTTAATAACTTTGCACTTGGAGAGCAAAAGATGACTTTCACTGCATGAAATAATGTTTTGGAACTTACATATGTATAACCGAGTTATGTATGCTGCATATATGTGTTCTCTTTTTGCTTAGAGCCATGGCAAGGTTTCATTTTATCGGTTGGACTGATAAATAAAGGCATGATATCTAACTTGATTTTTGTACTTAATATTTGTACATGATTTTTTTGTGATTGGTGAGGAAACGATTGGCCAATCATATGCTAGGCACAACAGATTAAGCGACCCCCATACCCTTGACGTTGGTACATAAAAGTCAAGTCCTTGTAACGACACTTTTCTATAGGACTTGTTGGTGATTGCACACTTAGAGTTCTAGTCACTGACGAGGTCATCACTTAGGGTCATGATGCTCTTGTCGACCGTAGTCTAGACTCACCACAGATGAAAATCAAGACAACATCGGGAATCAGTGGGTGTGCACATTAATTTGGTAGCCTAGTGGTGACATACATAACTATTTTATCTTATCCTGAGATTTGATTTTTACATGCGATGTTTTTCTATTCTTGTGTACTAGAACTGGAACCTATGTTCACTAAATGAGTGATTAATAGGCTAGGCCTATGTGGTTCCTAACTAGTATGAGTTGAGTCATATATTAGGTCTATGTATTTTTATGTCATAAATATTCACTTTATAGATGGTTACATGCATGATAGAAGTATAAAACCATCCTTAAGTTATTTAGACCATTTTGGTATACATCGGATTCTATTTGAGATATATGTTTTATCTGCTCAATGAGTACATAGTATACTCATCCCCTCCGCTTTCCAACCATGCACATTAATTTGGTGAGCTTGAACCTCTGAGTGGTTCATGCGATCTTTTAACATTTTTCGTAGTATTACGGCACGTAGGTAGTCTCTGTTTTATACTTTTGTTATATAGTGACTCATGATCATGTTGATATGCTTTATAATTTTGTAAAATAACTCTTGACTTTTTTTTATATAAATGACCTGATGTATGAACAGTTTGTACTATTGTTAAGATTGCTTTCGAGTGGACTTCAAAGCCCAGAAGTTGTGGTAGAGTTTAATATGAATATAGGAGTGTGTTTAAAATTGATTTATAGGTGTTTTTTATTTTGAGATTTTCAAAATATCGTCGTTGTATTGCCGAAATTTTTTTAAGATACCTAATTAGCCTTACATAGTGAAGTTAAAGGTACTATGAGTATCCTTAGCCTAGGTATGCTGTGGTTGTTATATGCCTGATGTGGTTCCGAGTTGTGACA
Source organism: Erythroxylum suave (assembly GCA_027563595.1). NCBI lineage: Eukaryota > Viridiplantae > Streptophyta > Magnoliopsida > Malpighiales > Erythroxylaceae > Erythroxylum > Erythroxylum suave. The sequence goes on from JAOSBN010044482.1 coordinate 2,383, forward strand.
AATCAACTAAAAAATTGTAAAATATGAAGGGGTAGATCTCCTAAGAGGTTTCCTTTAGTGATAACACATAGTGAGTGGTCATATGTATTGGGCATTAGGAAGTTTGTTAAAGAAGCTTGGTGAGTACCTATTTAATTCCCATTTACTAAAGCCTTGTCTAATTTTTTCCTAATGAAAGTTCTCCCTTGTTGCTTGTTAGACAAAGTGGAGGTGAACCTTAAATATATAAAAAAAGATTATAAGAGTCAATACAATTAAATAAAATTTATTTGTTGTTATCCCATTTATGTAGATCATTCTAAGGTTTTAAAGAGCTTAAATGGATATTGAAGCCCTTCTACAAGCTAAGGAAAGCTATAACTAAGAGAGAGCAAACTAAGAGTGTTCCATAGTTATTTTTCAATGATAAAATTTTTTGAGGAATAAAATATTTTAGTGAGATTCTAGAATGAAGATTGAGAACCTTAAAGTGTAAGAATTTAACAAAGAATTCTTTAAGAATGGTAGAGAGTTTAGAGGATTCCATACATCATGAATCATTACATTATACAAATCGATTTATGTTGTCTAGGGTTGGCTAAGTGTGAAATAAGGACTTGCACACCTATAAGAAATCATGTTCTTTAAACCTTTATTTTTATATAGGAAACCATAAAAAATTTCAAAAATTTTGTAATCTTTTCTTATTTAAAGGAAATATTGATCGCTCTTACATTCTAAAAGATATAGAATATGTTGACCAAATGAGGTTTTATTTACCCCATTACTATATGGTAAAATGTAGTCGGTATGTTAAACGGTTTTGTACAGGGGAAGTGTTAGTAATGACCAAAGAAGTTTGAGATTCAAATAGGGTGGTCCTAGGCAACATTTGTATAAGACTTTATATTTATAACGGGGGATTTGGAAGGGAACAATTTGTACGGGGAAGATTAGGTGTAAGTAATAAAGTTTTGTTCATATATCGGTAGGAAATAAGGTTTTTAGTTTACTTGTTTATTTTTTTTCCCAATGTATGCTACCTTATTACAGTTATATTTGCAAATGAGGAGTACGAGACAATGCATGGGCCTAAACAAATTTTTTAGCTCGATATTCATCATAATTATTGTTAGATGAAGAGAAATTACATTAAAACTTTGGTTATATCGCAATTTTTAGTTTGTACATTTTTTTTTCAAATTTAGTAAATTTTTTTAAAAAATTTTTCTTTTAGTTTCTTCACGTTTTATAACTCAACAAAACTATAAATTTTAATTATTAATTTAAATAAAATATAATAGAATTTATTAACAAATATTTTATATGAAATTAAATTTTAATTTATAAAAATAATTTATCTCTATTTTTTTACATTTTAGTTATTATTAGTAAAAAAGTTATAATTACATTAATACAAGGATCAACCAAAATTTTGTTTTATTTTGAAAATAAGAATAAAAGTGGAAATAATAGTGTCTATGTTAGACCCCGTTATTAGAATTTTTAATATAGGTAGAGCATAAAGTCCACTAATAAGAATTGAGCTTGAGTCAATCATTATCAAAATGACCAAAACTAGTCATTTAGATAGTTGACCCTCACCATTTATAAACCCTTTTACATTTTAATGCTTAGTCAATATGAGATATTCTAAAACTCCTCTTAAGTGCAATTAAGATTAAACATTTAGTTGTCACTTGAAATAAACGAAGTGGTAACCGGAGAGGGCCGTTGAGACTGGACATCTAGACGGATAATTGAAAAATTAATAGTCCGGATCAAACCCACTCTGATGTCATATTAGAATTTCTAACATGAATAGAGTGTAGAGTCTACTAATAACAATTGAGCTTGAGTCAATTATTGTCAAAATGACTAAAACTAGTTATTTAAATAATTAGCCCTTATTACTTATAAACTCTTTAATATTTTCACATTTAACCGGTATGAGTTCGTTATTAAATGATCTTTGATATAGAGCTTCGATGTAATGGACTAGGGTCTGCGACATGACATTCAATAGGTACAATCTGGAGCTGTTGCATTTTACTTGAACTTAAAGCATGTTGCACTCTCAGTCACTCTAAGGAACAACAACGTCAATTGCTTGAGATTGTATTTGGAGAAACTAAGGCTAGTCTGTTCACTTCAGGTGGGCGTAAAAGGCCTTGCCTTGGACGGTCATTGGGACTTCCGAAGTCTGATTTTGTGAAAGCAATAATAGATTGCTGACTCTTGTTCACATATGCCTAATTCTCATAAAAGTATCAGATCAATTCCAAATGAACGTTAAAGATTCTTACTGATAGGAATTAGACCCAATAAGGGTCCCTTATCAGCCAGAGCTAATCTACCTTTATGGAGGGTACAAGAATAGTTAATATAATGTCATTTTAGGCCTTAGGGGTAGTGGAAGAGTAAAACACTAAAACCCCTCTATATTTTCCATGGAAATAAGTCTATATATATATAGATTTTTTTTTTGGGTTCATATGGAGGTCTTTAAAAGGAACTGACTTAATAACATCTTACAGTGTTGATTAAGTTAGGAAGAGTCTTGGCGTCATCACTCTTTTTCCTGAGAAGAAGCAGGAGGCTAACCGCCCAAATAGTCAAAGTCCAATACGGAAAGGTATTGGTTCTTCGATTTCGGCTTCCATCCTCTTGCCCCTGAAGACTGCTTACTACTACTCATAACCCAATGAAGTATGAACAAATGAACGGTCAAGAGACTAATGAAACTGGCATGTTTAACGTAAAATGCAATTGAAAATGTGTGACAGGAAGTGGATGACTATCGACACTAGAATCAAACGTGATAGAAGATATTCAACAAACTTACACCCGTCAATATTAGTTTATTATTTTAGGCACATTTATGACATAGATCAATTTTAATAATTTTTTATTAAGTCCTTCTATTAATAATTATTTTTAATAAATTCTTTTTGAGTAAAAATAAGAGAAATACATAAATTTTTGTATATATGGTACTGTATGATTTACGCAATCTAAGTTCTCTAGAAAATTTTTCTTTTTGTCTTTAGTTAGGACTGGGATTAGGGCCTAAGCTAGGGAATAAGAATCGTTTTAGGTATCAACTCTAGTCCAGAACCAGGCCCACTCTAGTCCCAAATCCGGTCTACCACATGGGTCGAGCCAGAAATTGCCCTCTATGCTCCGTGTATGACCACTTCAGCCATTTGTCAACTCGAGGAAGTTAAGGTTTCCAAGGTCCGTATTCTTGATTCAAAGTTCAATTACGCGGCTATTTTTGTCAAGTCAAGACATGGCATTCATTTCCTACTAAATACCAAGATTAACTCACAGTACGTACATTTCATATGGCTATAAATACATTCGTAAAACCTTACGCAAAAAACCATCTCGAAAACCCTACTGACCATCTTCAAGCTCCCTGATCACATCATCAAAAAAAAAAAAAAACCCAAGCCCCTTTTCCAGTTTCATCTCACTAATGGCTTCTTACAGAAACAAGCAGTCGACAGCTATAATTGTCATGATCACCGTTCTTATCTTTGTTCATTGTGATAAAATATTAGCGGCCAGGCCATTGCAAGGAGATGAATGGTTAGAGAAGAATTTGGTCATAACCCAGTCCCTTCAAAGGGGTACCGTGCCACCGAGCGACCCCTCCAAGTGCACCCATATTCCTGGCGGTGGCAGCGGCCATTGCCCGTTAGGGGAGATGCACGTCGCTGGACATGCTGCTCAAGCGTCACCTACCTTTATGGATACTGCTAAGGAGTCTGATCCTCATGAGACCCAAAGACAAGATACAAGCTCTTGATCAATCAGTTCTCAACGTGTAGATAAATGATAATAGCTGTGTATGGATGAACGTATGCAGCGATACCAAGTTTTTTTCTTTTTTCAAGAATAACAGATAATTGACAGTCGTTTCCGAATGAAATGTAGCTAAAAATATAGGCAAGAATATTATTTCCGGGGGGATGGTTGTCAAAACTAATAAAGTTATGGTAGTTTAATTAAATCTTTGCTGTAATTTATCCTATCTATATCGCTTGCATCGATCGTTAACCAGTGTTTTGTTTAAATGTTGTTGAAATTCCAAACGATTTTAGTTACGACATCTAGTTAATTTCCGTTATCTGCTATGAAAACGAAGTATCAATGAAGACAGAATTATGAAAAGTTGGTCAAAATCAAAACATGCATCAGATAGATATAAATCCTTTATATGTTCATGGTGTAGAGACTAAGTCCAAGCCATCAACAAACTACGGTTCAAATCTATAACAGCTAAGCTAGTTGTTCTAATCAGTTGTAACAACTTAGGTCATACATTTCATTTTCTTAACCTCACTTTTGTAACTATATGCTATTTTATCTTTTATATTCTTTTAATCTCTTCTCTAAATTGTAATCACTTTGGTAGTCAATAATACAAGTTTTTACACAAATTCAATATCCTTATATAATATCAGAGCTTCAAACACTCCAATGAGTTTTCTTTTCGATCCGAGTATGTCTAGCTTAACAACACCATCTATTGTGCAATTAAATGCACCAACCAATTTCCCTATCAAACTTCTACCATGCGACTTTCCTATTTGGAGAAGACAAATTCAATCAACTCTTATTGGCTTCAATATGCCAGGATACATTGACGGTACTCTAGCTTCACTACCGCAATTTCTTGATAGCGAGAAACAGACCTATAATCCAACCTACACACTTCGGTATTGGCAAGATCAAATTCTTATTATTGCAATTCTTGGTAGTTGTTCGGAAAGCATTCAACTAATCATCTCCTCAGCCGTATTTTCCAAAGAAGCTTGGGAGAGGCTACTTCATAGCTATGCAAACTCTTCACAGTCCAGAATAATCTCTCTCAAAGCCAAGCTTGCTCAAACTTCAAAGGGAACCAAACCAGTTGCTTAATTTCTCAATGAAATGCGATCTACTGCAGATGCACTAGCTCTCATTCAAGATCCAATAAGTGATAAAGATCTTATTGTCCACATCATCACTCAACTTGGGGATGAATATAGTCCTATTATATCAACTCTCAAAATTCGTGTATCTTCTATTGACTTTTCAGAGTTATTTGATAAGTTAACTGGCTTTGAAAGAAAATTGAAAGACAAAGGCTCGAGTTCTCCTCCTACTTTTGTCACAGCAAATGTTGCTCAAAAGAAAACTGCTTAAACTCAACATTTCAACTGAGCCACTCAAGATTACAATTTCAATTATTGCAAGTCACGTGGCAGTTATGGAGAAAATTATCCTTGACAAAATCAAAATGGCCATCGGTCATATCAACAAGATTTATTTTCCCATTTTTGTGAATTTCTGAAAGAGAATAACATTCATGTTACTAGTTCTCAGTCTTCCCAGAAACTTCCAAGTCCAGTAGCCAATGCTACCACCTCCATTAATTCTCCAGCTATGTCCCAACAACCTCGGTTATTTGATAGTGGAGCATCCCATCAAGCGACATCAAATTTATCTGCTTTGCAGACTTACTATGACTATGGGTGTCCAGATGAGATATTTTTGAGTGATGGTAAAGGCCTTTCAGTTTCTCACACTAGTTACACACCAATTCATACACCTTCCAAACTAATTACATTATCAAATGTCTTGTGTGTTCTAGATTGACAAATAAATTTAATTTCTATAGCAAATTATGTAAATCTAACCAAGTTTCTATTGAATTTTTCTCATCTCATTTTCTTGTGAAGGATCTTCGCACGAGAGCACCTCTAATGCTGGGAGAGAACGATGTTGACGTTTATTGTGCAACTTTTCCATGTCAGCCTCAAGTCAATATTGCCACCAAAGCTTCTTTGTCCTCTTGGCATCACAAACTTGGTCATCCTTCTAATAAAGTTCTTAGTTTTGTTCTTAAGCACAATGGCTTATTCTTTCCATCCATGTCAATTTATAATTTTCATTTTCCTTCTTGTTCTGTTAATAAAAGTAAAAAAACTACCTTTCTCTTGCAATTCTCTAGTGAGTCAAAAGCCTTTTGAACTTATTTGTACCGATATTTATGGTTCAACAAAAAAATCTATTGATGGTTATGAATATTACATAATTTTTGTGGATCATTTTACTAAGTATATTTGGTTATATCTTATAAAGAAAAAATCTGACACCTCTATTTTATTCCCTAAATTTCAACAACTAGTAGAAAATTATTTTCAAACTAAAATTATTTCATTTTTCCCTGATAGTGGATGGGAGTACCAAAGCTTATTCCTATTTTCAACTCTTGTGGGATTTCTCATTTCACAACGTCTCCACACACACCTGATCATAATGGCACTGTCGAACAATGTCATTGACACGCTATGGAGACTGGTCTTTCTTTGCTGCACTTTTCATCACTTACCTTACATTTTTGGTCTTATGCTTTTCAAGCTGCTGTGTACTTAATAAATCGTCTTCCTTTCTCAGTGTTGTCTTTCAAGACTCCCTATGATATGCTTTTTCAATGGTCTCCAAATTATCAGAGTCTTAAACCTTTTGGATGTTTGTGTTTTCCTTGGTTACACCTATATAATACCTTTAAATTTCAGCCTTGGGTCATTTCTTGCATTTTTCTTGGCTACTATCTACTTCGTAATTTGCTTATAAATGTTTTGATCCCACCACTAATTGTGTATATTTATCTCGTCATTTCCAATTTATCGAACATATGTTTCCTCGTCAAGTTGACAATAACTCAAATATATTCTCTGACCATATTCGAGATACTTTTCTTTCAGGTTCTAAGCAAGTAGATGGGCTCCCTTTAGTTGTCAATGTTTCCCCTCCAATGGACAACCCTCCATTCATCCTTATAGTAGCACCAATATCACCAAATATTCCCTTGCCTACTCCTTCTTCGCCTCATGTTCCAAATACTGCTAAGTCACCTTCCATTATTAACCATCATTCTCCTATACGCTCTCCTTCTTCCGCATCTAGCTCTACCATCTCTTCTCCATATATTACTCCATCACCACCAAATTCATCATCTGTTTCCCCATGTCCAGCTATACAAAAGCCAAATTCCAAATACTATAATGATAAATTTGTGAATCTCACCGCCAAACATCCACTTCCTCCTTCCCTTGAACCTACCACTGTTACATAAGCAATGAAAGATCCTCTCTAGCACAAAGCTATGAATGCTAAATTTAATGCTTTGTTAAACAATGGCACTTAGGAATTGGTTCCTAAATCATCTCATGTTCTAATCAGTTGCAAAATGGGTCTTTTGTGTCAAACAGAAATTTGATGCTTCTATGGACAATTACAAAGCTCGTGTTGTGTCGAAGGGTCTCCTCCAACAAGCAAGAAGAGATTATTTTGAAACCTTTAGCCATGTTACAAAGCTTGTTACAATACGCATTGTTTTATGTCTTGCCTTATCTCAAAATTGGCCTTTACGTCAATTGGATGTAAACAATACATTTTTGTATGGCAGGATGCATAAAGATGTCTACATGATGCAATCTCTTAGTTATGTTCATCCTCAGTATTCAAATCACATATGCAAGCTTCGTAAAGCCTTATATGGTCTCAAACAGGCTCCTTAGGCATGGTACAATGAAGTTTAACTTTTTCTGCTTGCGTTTGGTTTTAGCAAATCACTTGACAATGCGTCCTTATTTATTTATGACCGCAATGGCATCACACTTTATTTTCTTGTTTATTTTGATGATATTGTCCTCACGGGTAACAATTCTAAATTTCTTTGATAGTTTTGTTTGCAAGCTAGGCAATCGGTTTTCAATTAAAAATCTGGGTTCCTTGCATCATTTTTTGGGTGTTAAGGTTATTTCTACTCCATCGGGTTTATTTCTTTCTCAACATCATCATATTGCTGATTTACTTGATCGATTAAACATCTTGGTGCCAAGGAAGTTGCCACCCCCATTAGTTCTGCCGAAACATATTCTCTTGTTGATGGTTCTTCCAAGTTGAGGCCACTAATTACCATCGCATTGTTAGTTCTTTACAATATCTTGCCATTACTCGCCCTGATGTTTCATTTGCTGCCAACAAATTGTCTCAGTTTATGCATGCTCCAACTCAACAACATCTACAAGCTTTAAAGTGTGTACTCAGATATTTAAAGGGTTCAATTTATCATGGTTTATTTCTCAAGAGGGATTCTTCTGAACATCTTACAACCTTCTCTACTTCTGACTAGGGTAGTACCCTTTATAATGTTTGCTTAACTATAGCGTATGTGTTATGCTTGGGTTCTAATATCATCTATTGGAAGTCAACCTGTCAAAAGTTTGTTTCTTGGTCGTCTACAAAGGTTGAGTATAAGGCTCTTGCAAATGTAGCAGCAGAAGTTACTTGGGTTCAAAATCTCTTGCATGAATTAGGTTTTTCTTTTCCAAAACCACCAGGCTTATCTTGCGACAATATAGGAACAACATATTTATGTGCTAATCTAGCCTATCACTCATAAATGAAAAAGTTGTCACTTAACTATCATTTCATTTGATAACAAGTCTCCAATGGCTCCTTACGTGTGCTGCACATTAACTCGAAGGATTAATTAGCATATATGCTTACGAAAGCTCTTAGTTGTAGTCAATTTCTTCATTTTCGTTCCAAGATTGGAGTTTCTAATGGATCCTCCATCTTGCAGGGGCATGTAGAGACTAAGTCCATGCCGTCAACAAACTCTAATTCAAATCTATAACAACTAAGCTAGTTGTTGTAATTCGTTGTAACAACTTAGATTATACAATTCATTTTTTCAATCTTACTGTTGTAACTATATGCTATTTTTATATTCTTGTAATCTTTCTATAAATTGTAATCACTTTGGCAGTCAATAATACAAGTTTTTACACAAATTCAATATCCTTATACATGGTTCATATGTATATTTTTGTGCGTGAAAGAACAGAAAAAAAATTCCAGAAATATTGAACTTTATCAACTAATTGCGATAACTTAGATAATGTGTTGATATTAAAGAATAACATGTTTATATATAGTAACGATATAATTAAGATTGCTATTAACAGGTTTTATATACAAGAATGACATAATTAAGAATTTTGTCGACTACATACCGAATATTTAATCATGAAATTTTAGTAATTTATTTTGATAATAATAGTAACAACAATAACGATACTTAGTAGAAATCTCATTAAGACGCAAGATCTGAGAAAGTTTAATAATATGTAGCCTTACTCCTAACTAATATAGAGACTTTGACAATACTAGTAAGTACCTTCAAAAGGAAATTGGTCAATTATCTGATTTTTTTCGGTTTTGATATTTCTCACGTCGAGACTGAGTATTATAAAAAGAGACGTGAAAATTTTTATAATCTTATAAAAAAGTTAATAAACAATTTTTTAATAATTTATTTTATACTTTTTTTTTAGCATGTGATTTTCTTGAATTTGAATTCACGACATTTAAGAAGGAGAAAAAAAGACACTTTCTACGTACGAGTCAAAGTTGTATAGGAATATCAATATAGCGTCATGTGTTACTCACTTATTCCACGTTATTGGCATTGAATACCAGACCACTTGGACCGTAATGTATAGACGAAAGAATAGACAAGTCATATAATAACGTAATCTTGCTTGTTAGTTAATTAGTAATTACTTCGGACTGTCTTTGTAGCATAGACAATTAAAATAATATCATAATCTTGCCTGTTAGTTAATCACTTCCGATTGTCATCTAGTTTTGTAGCCAAACAACACTTCCATCACCTTAGTCTCAGGCAACTCATAAAACCAGGTTCAAATAGTCAAAACATTTTTTTTCCTGTAAACATGAATTCCATTTAGACTGACTTCTCAGTTCAAAGTCTACGAATTGAATCAACATTTTAAATTTTATAAGTCAAGCCAAAAAATAAATGATTTAAAATTTAAAATATGACGTAAATAGAGTTTGAACTTAAAGAATAAGTTAACAAATGTTAAGACTAAATTTGGTTTGTATAATTTTTGTATTGGACCTTTCTGTAACGTTTTATATGGGATGGATCATAGATGTCAAATTCCCACTTCGAAAAGAAATATGAGAACGTGAAATAATTTAGAATTCCATAGCACGTATTTACTAATATACTATTAGTTTGCGCTTTTCATACGATGACACGAAACAATTTACAATAATACATAATTACTCATCTACGGTTAAATAAATTTATTTTTTTTCAAAAAGGAAGTACATGACATATATGAAAATAAAAGTCTCTATTCATAAAATTTGTGAAAAATGTCAACTATACATAAACGGGACAAATTATAGTAGTTTGTCCTGTAATTATCTCTTTTTAGATAAATAGTTTATAGAAAATTGTTACGTTGGGAAATCGGGACGAAATTCGATGCCCTCCACAGTAGGATAATTATGAAAGTTTTTCATACTTTGATTTTCCAAAAATCAAAATCACTTTAATTCTATAAAATGATTAGCACATAAATTATAATATAGCATGAATCTTAATTTGTACCTTATTCTAAAACTTGATTATATTCTTGTCGTATTCCTCAAACTATTTTCAAAATTGATCTATCTCAATCACCATAATAGCGCAAATGTCTAAGCTTTATCGATATCCACAAAACAGGTTGAAAGAACTTTGTAACTTGTACAAAGATTTAAGCAAGAAGTACTAGTTTCATTAAAGCTTAAGTCTATTTATAATAAGTTTTGGATATTTTAGTGATTAAATTGAAGTTGAATTCTAATTTCAATTAAATTTTAATTAGAATTACAAATAATTCTAATTAAATATCAATTATGCCCAAATAAGATTCGATATCTTATACTAATATTTATTTATTAAATATTTTATATTTAATCATAAAGTTTTTCAAATTTTGGAATCAAGTTTAGCTTGATTAAAATATTATTCCTCTCTTCAACTTGGATGCAAGGTTGTTTCTTTGTTTTGGTTTTGGTTTACAGATCTGCGACGACTAGTGTATCAAAGGTATTTTATTTGAAGTTGATTCAAGAGTTTTTGGCCATAGACAAGAGATCCAAGCTTAGAAACTAGGATTTATGGCTTCTTCTGAGGTGTATATTAGAGGTAATAGGGGCACTGTTAGAGGAAATAGATTTTCCTCCAGTTATGGTGGTGTTTCTTGGGTTTTGTTGGGTTTTCTAAAATACCTATTCTTTATGCGTTTTTTTGCTTTTGATATTAGCTCTTTTATGACCACCAATAAGAAAAGTGACACAACAACCAAACTTTATAAGCGAGAACACCAAAACTTGCGAACCCAAAATTTTCGTCGTTCATTCATCAATTTGTCTATCCCTCTCATCAATCCTTCTATGCCTTTAGGTTTGTTATTAGATCTTTTCTTGTCATTCTCTTTTTTTGTGTTGCTTTAGCTTTTGTGGTTTTTTTTCAATTTTTTCTATGCTTGTTCTAGATCTTCGATGTGATTTTTTGTTCAAAGATTGTTCTTTTCGTTGGATTTGCTCTATTTTGACCACTTTGTGTTTTATTTTGGTGGGTTTGGTTTGATTTTCCAAGATATAATGGTTGGTTTGATTTTCAGAGATATAATGGTTATGTTTCTGGGTCTATATTACATTGTCTTCCTCATTCGTTTGTCGCATTGTAGAGTGATATTATTATAGGTTCTGAGATTTGGGTTACTGTTTCCTGTTGAATTTTGTTTTGTTTTTTGTGGGCATTTTAGAAGTTGCAATTTTTTGTTCTGGGCAAAGAAAGTTACAATCTTTATCAAGCTTTTAAAGGTCACCTTCCAATTCTCTACTTCGACTTTTGTGAAGTTTTTTACTCATGAAAATCCTGACTCTTTAGCTTTCAGTCAATAGGTTAAGCCATGGGGTGACTGACCCTCTCTCTCTCTCTCTCTCTCTAAGATTTTATCATTAGTAATTGCTCCTTTGCTTCCTCTTTCTTCTAACCGAATGTTCTTTAGTATTTGTCACTGCTTGTCGACTTTGCATTTTTTTCCATCTTTAGTCACATGTGACTAGAGTCTTCACCAGTGACAACCTATCGTTGGTGGAAAATCCATTAACAACATAGGGTGTTGTGGAATGTTTCGCAAATCTCACCATCAACGTTATTAGTTCTCATTATCCATCGTGTCTATCCCCTCTCAAGTTTTACCTAGCTATAACCCATCTTGTTTTCATTCCTTTGGCTTTTATTGTAAATTGTTCCGGTGATCTTGGTTGCAAGGGTTAGAAGTTTTTGCAGGCAAGAATTTGAAGAATTTCACACTTGGTGAAGCAGTGAAGTTTCCAAGATCTACAAACGAGCTTGCCTATGCTTCTAGCCCCGCTACCCATATCTAGGTTCTATATGTAGAAAGGCTTTGGTCACGGTATCTCTATCACTATTTACTTGTCTCGGCTTTTTTACTACATGCGTTCTGACTATTGCTTTTAATTTGTTAATTCTTGCATGTCTCTTTCTTCTGCCTATTTGTTAGATTTGATTTGTATATGATTCTCCTATCGTGTGCATCTGATTGACCAACTAGGCATCTGCTTGATCAACTGGTCGGGTTTTTCTTCTTTTCTTATGATCATCATCATCATCATCACCATCATCATCATCATCATCATCATCATCATCATCATCATCATCATGATGATGATGATGATGATTATTATTATGATGATGATGATGATGATTATTATTATTATTATTATTATTATTATTATTATTATTATTATTATTATTATTGTTAT